>WNWK01053426.1:0-11872 GCA_009830355.1 Cherax destructor | reverse complement strand
GGCGCCTAGCAAACCTAAGAACAGCATTCCAACATCTTAATAAAGAATCGTTCAGGACCCTGTACACTGTGTACGTTAGGCCCATACTGGAGTATGCAGCACCAATTTGGAACCCACATTTATCCAAGCACGTAAAGAAGCTAGAGAAAGTGCAAAGGTTTGCAACAAGACTAGCCCCGGGAGCTAAGGGGTATGTCCTACGAGGAGAGGTTAAGGGAAACCGACCTGACGACACTGGAGGACAGGAGAATGGGGGGACATGATAACAACATATAAAATACTGAGAGGAATTGACAAGGTTGACAGAGACAGAATGTTCAAAGATGACACAGAACAAGGGGACAAGTTGGAAGTTGAAGACTCAGATGAATCACAGGGATGTTAGGAAGTATTTCTTCAGTCACAGAGTAGTCGGGAAGTGGAATAGCTTGGGAAGCGAGTAGTGGAGGCAGGTTCCATACAAGCTTTAAGAAGAGGTATAATAAAGCTCATGGCGCAGGGAGAGTGACCCAGTAGCGGCCAGTGAAGAGGCGGGGCCAGGAGCTATGTCTCGACCCCTGCAACCACAACTAGGTGAGTACAACTAGGTGAGTACTCTCCACTTTCCCTTCTTCATCCTCCTCTTCCTCCTACCCATATCTTCTCACTCCTTCCCTCTCCCCGCACTTCCCTTCCCCCTTGTTACGGCCCCCTATCTAACACGGCTGTTAGGTAGTATACCTGCCGTCCTGTGACGTAATCAAACGTGATGTTTGACTGACGAGCCGGCTAGACCGACAGTGTCAACGAGACTCTTCCCTATTCAACACTGGAGAGTTCACCAGCTCCCTGATACACTACTGGAGTTCGCCAGGCAGACCTGCTTGAGAGTTGTAGACTCTCGCAGTGTGGTGCTGGTGTCAGGTCTACAGTGCTGAGAGAACTGGAAGCTCTATCCTCTCTAGATCCTGTTACTCGAAAGCAGCTTTATACTTGTGATGTTTGGAAGGCCAAGTACAGTGTTGGTGTTCTCTTCCTGCTTGCTATGAGGACACTGTAATGAGGAGAGCGGCAAGTCTGGTCACCAGAATTACCTACTGACTTTCATCGTACCTGCGACTATGTACCTGAAAATAGACTATTGTACCTGAAATTATGTACCTGAGGTGTCTTGTTGACACTGTTATGAGGTCTTGTGTGACACTGTTATGGTGTCTTGTGTGACACTGTTATGGTGTCTTGTGAACTGTTATGGTGTCTTGTGTGACACTGTTATGGTGTCTTGTGTGACACTGTTATGGTGTCTGTGTGACACTGTTATGGTGTCTTGTGTGACACTGTTATGGTGTCTTGTGTGACACTGTATGGGTCTGTGTGACACTGTTATGGTGTCTTGTGTGACACTGTTATGGTGTCTTGTGTGACACTGTTATGGTGTCTTTGTGACACTGTTATGGTGTCTGTGTGACACTGTTATGGTGTCTTGTGTGACACTGTTATGGTGTCTTGTGTGACACTGTTATGGTGTCTTGTGACACTGTGTGTCTTGTGTGACACTGTTATGGTGTCTTGTGTGACACTGTTATGCTTTCAGTGTCTTGTGTGCACATGTGCTGTATATGGTGTCTTGTGTGACACTGTTATGTGGTGTCTTGTGTGACACTGTTATGGTGTCTTGTGTGACACTTTGTTATGAGTGTCTTGTGTGACACTGTTATGGTGTCTTGTGTGACACACTGTTATGGTGTCTTGTGTGACACTGTTATGGTGTCTTGTGTGACTACTGTTATGGTGTCTTGTGTGACACTGTTATGGTGTCTTGTGTGACACTGTTATGGTGTCTTGTGTGACACTGTTATGGTGTCTTGTGTGACACTGTTATGGTGTCTTGTGTGACACTGTTATGGTGTCTTGTGTGACACTGTTATGGTGCTTCTTGTGCTGACACTGTTATGGTGTCTTGTGTGACACTGTTATGGTGTCTTGTGTGACACTGTTATGAAGTGTCTTGTGTGACACTGTTATGGTGTCTTGTGTGACACTGTTATGGTGTCTTGTGTGACACTGTTATGGTGTCTTGTGTGACATGTTATGGTGTCTTGTGTGACATGTTATGGTGTCTTGTGTGACACTGGTGTGTTATGGCGTCTTGTGCGTCTTGTGACACTGGTAATGTTACCCGGAGTGTCAAGGTATTTAGTGGTGTAGTCAGTCAGTTTGTGACGGTGGCACGACACAGGTTGAGTCGTGTATTTGGGGTGTCATAACGCGGTGCAAAGGCTTTACTAGAGAATGAGTTCATGATACAGGGGGCGTGCCATGTGGCACAGAGAAGGTGTCGTGTGACACAGTGAAGGTGTCTTTATGGTACAGGAACGGGTGTCGTGGAACCCCTTATGCGTGCCATAAGACAGAGATAAGGGTGTCTGAGGACACGGTGGAGAAGGAGTATCCTGACAAGGTGACACCATGACGGCAGCGACTTGACACTGCACTAAGTATATGATTTTACTTGTGACTTTTATCTTGTACTATGATCTTTGTGTATACAGAAATTATGTTTTTACACAAATTATAAGATTATGTTTTACACAGATTATATATTAATTACAGATTGTTTTTATATTAATAATAATATAATAAATATTGAAAATCTGATTTTACTTAGTATCCCAAACAGTCGTTTATTATAAATGGTTATTTATTTTGTAATACCCCTCACCCCTTGTACCCCCTAACCGTCCCACATCTCTCTCCCCTCTGCCTACCACTCTCTATCCCTATCTCACACACTCTCACCCACACTCACACACCCTCACTACCATGCTATAAAATTTCTCTCCACACTCTCTCTCCCATTTTCTATATCTCACTTTTTATATATATCTCTCTCTCCCTCCTTATATCTCCCTCTCTCTCCCCCTCACTTGCCCTCCCACTCCCTCCCACCACCACTATCCCCCTCCCTCCCCTCCCCCTATCACTTTCTATCTCCCTATCTCTCCCCTTCTCACTTCCTCCTCACCTCTCTCTCTCTCTCTCTCCCCCTCTCTACCTCCTCACCTTCCGTCCATCTTTCCCCCTCTCTCCCAACCCTTTCCCCTCTCCCCCAGCACCCCAAGGTACTTCTACCACCTCTCTCCCCCTCCTCTTCCCCCCCCTGTGCTTAACCAGTAGTTCCTCTCCCCCTTCTCTTCTTGTACCCCAAATCTTCTCTCTCTCTTCACACTACCTCTCTCCTACCTACCTCTCTCCACCACACTCATTCTCTCTCTCTTACACTCTCTCTCACACACACTGACATTCAATCTCTCACACACACTGACATTCAATCTCTCACACACTCTCTCTCTCTCTCCACTTTCCCTTCTTCAACCTCCCTCTATTCCTCCTACCCATCTCTTCTCACTCCTTCCCTTCCCCCTTGCTTCTCCCCGCACTTCCCTTCCCCCTCCCCCCTTGTACCCCCTAACCCTCCCATATCTCTCTCCCCTATGCCTCCCACTCTCTATCCCTGTATCCCACACTCATTCACACTCCTCCCTCACTCCCATGAAATAAAATTTCTCTCTCCTCTCTCACACATACACGCACTCACTCTGAAAATACATAAGCTTTGTTCTGTGGTAAAATGGGCTACCCAAGAAAAGGGATGACAACAAGGGGTCTATTGGATGAGCCTGGGAGGGTAGCTTGGGAGGCAGAGCTCACTAAAAGGGAGGAAGAGTGGGAAAAGAAGCTAGCAGAGCTTAGCACGATAATGGAGGAGAGGATAGCTGCAGGGAGTGGGAAATACAAGCCAAAACAGCAGAAGCTAAGATACAGTGCTTAGAAGTGGAACTGCAAAACCTGAAACAGCTTAAAGAAAAAAATGAGAATTCAGAGATGCCATCAGGAACTTCTGCATCAGTCACAGACAAGGGGACTGTGAGGAGCACAGAAGCTATCCTGTATGCAAAGGCCGTATTAGACCCACGTGGGGCCCGGGAAAAAACAAGGAGTACACTTAACAACAAATGGGGGGTCTGAAGAAAATGACGTAGCTATGCTATATCAAGACTCCATCAACTGTGGTGGCCAGAAACACACGAGCAGGAAGGACAGACCATGGAGCATAGGGGCTTCAGCCAGGGAAGGGACTGAAGGAAGGGTCGCTTCAATGGAAGGAACTAAAACAGCTCTTGAGGATGCAATGGGAGACAGTGGGAGGACAAAAGAGAGAGGTCAATTTTTGTCTACGGGCTCCAGGAAGTCGAGGGGGATACCCATGATAAAAGAAAACAGGAGGAAAAAAAAACGATTGAAGGTATCATGAAAACAATAGGGGAAGGTGACATGACTCAGGTGACAAATTTTCGGAGAATTGGGTGGTTTACAAGGGAAAGAAAACAGCTTCTCAAAATAATTTTCAAGGCAGAACCAGCTCGATCCATGATCCTGCAGGAGAAAGCACGACTGAGAGAATCAGGAGTACCAGAGTGTACCTCGATCAGGACAGAACACAAGAAGAAAGGATGTTACTGAAAGAGAGGATACAACGATGGAAGGAGGAACGAGAGGAATTGACAGAGTGGAGGCACCCAGACCCAGGTAGAAGGGCAGACACGCCCTCCAGAAACACCAGCAGGACTCCAACAAAGAGAACCCCAAGGCAACTGAACAATTTAAACCAACACACACACCCCATTCCTCTGTCCCCACCTCCCCATCATAAACCCCATCCCCACTGCAACCCCCCCATAGCCCCCCACCAGGGCTCCCGCTCCAACCCCAATATTCCCCCAGGACCACAGTTTTAGAAACGAAGTTGAACGTTTGGTACACGAACGGGGATGGGATAACGAATAAATATGAGGAGTGGAATGAGAGAATAAATAAGAAGGCCCCAGACATCATAGCAGTCACAGAAATGAAACTCACTGAGGCAATAATAGATGCAATCTTCCCACCGGGTTATCAGATCCTGAGGAAAGATAGGAGTAGTAGAGGGGGAGGAGGGGTTGCACTGCTTGTAAGGAACCAATAGAGATTTGAGGAAATGGAAGGAATGGATGCAATTATTGAGTGGGACTACATAATAGGTACACTTCAATCAGGGGAACATAAGGTAGCCATTGCAGTGATGTATAACCCACCACAGAACTGCAGGAGGCCAAGAGAGGAATATGAAGAGAGCAACAGAGCAATGGTGGACACACTGGCTGAGGTTGCAAGAAGAGCTCACTCGGCCAGGGCAAAATTACTGGTTATGGGCGACTTCAACCACAGGGAGATCGATTGGGAAAATAATGGAGCCACATGGGAGGCCAGAAACATGGAGAGCCAAGATGATGGATGTGGTACTGGAAAACCTTACGCACCAACATGTCAGGGCCACTACCAGAGAGAGAGGAGAGGACAAACCAGCAAGGCTGGACCACGTGTTTACCCTGAGTAGTTCAGACATTGAGGACATCACATACGAGAGGCCCCTGGGAGCCAGTGACCATGTGGTTCTGAGCTTTGAGTACATAGTAGAGTTACAGGTGGAGAGGGCAACAGGAGTTGAAATGGAAAAGCCAAACTATAAGAGAGGGGACTACACAGGTATGAGGAACTTCCTACAAGAGGTTCAGTGGGACAGCGACATGGAAGGAAAGTCAGTATACGAAATGATGGAATACGTAACAACAAAATGCAAGGAAACAGAGGAAAGGTTTGTTCCCAAGGGCAACAGAAATAAAGGGAAGTCCAGAACGAGCCCTTGGTTTATCCAAAAGTGCAGGGAGGCAAAGACTAAGTGCACTAGAGAATGGAAAAAGTACGGAAGGCAAAGGACCCAGGAAAATAATGAGATTAGTCGTAGAGCCAGAAACGAGTATGAACAGATAAAGAGGGAGGCCCAGCGACAGTACGAAAATGACATAGCATCGAAAGTCAAGTCGGACCCGAAACTGCTGTATAGTCACATTAGGAGGAAGACAACAGTCAAAGACCAGGTGATCAGGCTGAGGAAAGAAGGTGGAAAACTCAAGAGGTATGTGAGGAGCTCAACACGAGATTTAAGGAGGTATTTACAGTGGAGGCAGGAAGGACTCTGGGAAGACAGTACAGAGTGGGACACCAACAAGGAATATTCCAAGTGTTGGATGACATCCACACAACTGAGGAGGAGGTGCTGAAGTTGCTCAATGACCTTGATACCTCAAAGGCGATGGGACCGGACAACATCTCTCTGTGGGTCCTTAGAGAGGGAGCAGAGACGCTGTGTGTGCCACTAATCACAATATTCAACACATCCCTTGAAACTGGGCAACTACCTGAGTTATGGAAGAGGCAAATGTAGATCCCATTTTTAAGAAAGGAGACAGAAACGAGGCACTAAACTATAGACCAGTGTCACTTACGTGTATAGTGTGCAAAGTAATTTAGAAGATAATCAGGAGAATGGTGGAGCACCTGGAACGGCACAAGCTTATAAACAACAACCAGCACGGATTCATGGAAGGCAAATCCTGTGTCACAAACCTTCTGGAGTTCTATGACAAAGTAACAGAAGTAAGACACGAGAGAGAGGGGTGGGTTGATTGCATTTTCTTGGACTGCAGGAAGGCCTTCGACACAGTTCCTCGTAAGAGATTAGTGCAGAAGTTAGAGGATCAGGCTTGTATAACAGGAAGGGCACTGCATTGGATCAGAGAATACCTGACAGGGAGGCAACAACGGGTCATAGTACGTGATGAGGTATCACAGTGGGCGCCTGTGACGAGCGGGGTCCCACAGGGGTCAGTCCTAGTACCAGTGCTATTCTTGGTATATGTGAATGACATGACAGACGGGATACTCAGAAGTGTCTCTGTTCGCAGACGATGTGAAGTTAATGAGGAGAATTAAATCAGATGAGGATCAGGCAGGACTTCAAAGAGACCTGGACATGCTGGACACCTGGTCCAGCAACTGGTTTCTCGAATTTAATCCCGCCAAATGCAAAGTCATGAAGATCGGGGAAGGGCAAAGAAGACCGCAGACAGAGTATAGGCTAGGTGGCCAAAGACTGCAAACTTCGCTCAAGGAGAAAGATCTTGGGGTGAGTATAACACCAAACATGTCTCCGGAAGCACACATCAACCAGATAACTGATGCAGCATATGGGCGCCTGGCAAACCTGAGAATAGCGTTCCAATACCTTAGTAAGGAATTGTTCAAGACACTGTACACCGTGTACGTCAGGGAAAAATACTAGAATATGCAGCGCCAGCTTGGAACCCATACCTGGTCAAGCACGTCAAGAAATTAGAGAAAGTGCAAAGGTTTGCGACAAGGCTAACTCCAGAGCTAAGGGGAATGTCCTTCGAAGAAAGGTTAAGGGAAATCGGCCTGACAACACTGAAGGACAGGAGGGTTAGGGGAGATATGATAATGAGATACAAAATACTGCAGGGAATAGACAAGGTGGATAGAGACAGGAAGTTCCAGAGAGGGGACACAGAAACAAGGGGTCACAATTGGAAGTTGAAGACTCAGATGAGTCAAAGGGATGTTAGGAAGTATTTCTTCAGACATAGAGTAGTCAGGAAGTGGAATAGTCTAGCAAGTGATGTAGTGGAGGCAGGAACCATACATAGCTTTAAGACGGGGTATGATAAAGTTCATGGAGCAGGGAGAGAAGGGACCCAGTATCGGTCAGTGAAGAGGCGGGGCCAGGAGCTGAGTCTCGACCCCTGCAACCACAATAAGGTGAGTACACACATGATGCTTGTCAGCTTCCCTCTTAAAAACTGCCTAACTTCCACCACTGTCTTTGGTATTTGTTGATACCTGGTCAAGTGTTGAACCTTGCTTCTTCACTCTCACTCACTCTCTCTCTCTCTCTCTCTCTCTCTCTCTCTCTCTCTCTCTCTCTCTCAGGATAAAGCAAAGCCCCCCCAACACACACACACAAAACAAACGCAACAGTATACTTATACAAGAATGAACACTTCAGCAGGCTTATTATTCCATGTTAGGCTGTAGAACAATTATCATACATTGTGTAAATCACCTACCAGGATAACAGAAAAAAGTTGAAGTGACTTATTTCCATTGGGGTCCTTGGAGGCAGGTCGTCCATGAGTCAAGATGATGGTTCTACCACTGGGGTCCTTGGAGGCAGGTCGTCCATGAGTCAAGATGATGGTTCTACCACTGGGGTCCTTGGAGGCAGGTCGTCCATGAGTCAAGATGATGGTTCTACCACTGGGGTCCTTGGAGGCAGGTCGTCCATGAGTCAAGATGATAGGTTCTACACTGGGGTCCTGGAGGCAGGTCGTCCATGAGTCAAGATGATGGCTTTACACTGGGGTCCTGGAGCAGGTCGTCATGAGTCAAGATGATGGTTCACCACTGGTCCTGGAGGCGGATGGCTACCACTGGCGGGGTATGATATGATCTCTGGTGCAGGTGTGAGTCAGAGGTCACAGTCGGGAGGTCGCATGAGTCAAGATGATGATTTCTACCACTGGGAGTCCGAGGAGGTCGTCCATGAGTCAAGATGATGGTCTACCACTGTCCTTGGAGGAGTCGTCCATGACAAGATGATGGTTCTACCCGTGTCCTTGAGGCAGGTCGTCCATGAGTCTGATGTTCTCACCACTGGGGTCCTGATGTGCCTCGTCTCTAGCAAATCATGGTCAACCACTGGGGTCCTTGGACTGCAGTCGTCCAGAGAACGCATGACATGTGTTCTCCACTGGGTCCTTGGATCAGGTCGTCCCATGAGTCTCATGTCCTGGAAGCCCACAATGAGTCACACCTGGAGGATCTCCAGAGTCAAGATGATGGTTCATACCATGGGGTCCTTGAGAGATGTGTACCTGCGTGAACGGTTGAAGTGATGGTTCACCAGGGTCCTTGGGCAGGTCGTCCATGAGTCAAGATGATGTTCTACCACTGGGGTCCTTGGAGGCAGGTCGTCCATGAGTCAAGATGATAGTTCTACCACTGGGGTCCTTGGAGGCAGGTCGTCCATGAGTCAAGATGATGGTTCTACCACTGGGGTCCTTGGAGGCAGGTCGTCCATGAGTCAAGATGATGGTTCTACCACTGGGGTCCTTGGAGGCAGGTCGTCCATGAGTCAAGATGATGGTTCTACCACTGGGGTCCTTGGAGGCAGGTCGTCCATGAGTCAAGATGATAGTTCTACCACTGGGGTCCTTGGAGGCAGGTCGTCCATGAGTCAAGATAATGGTTCTACCACTGGGGTCCTTGGAGGCAGGTCGTCCATGAGTCAAGATGATAGTTCTACCACTGGGGTCCTTGGAGGCAGGTCGTCCATGAGTCAAGATGATGGTTCTACCACTGGGGTCCTTGGAGGCAGGTCGTCCATGAGTCAAGATGATGGTTCTACCACTGGGGTCCTTGGAGGCAGGTCGTCCATGAGTCAAGATGATGGTTCTACCACTGGGGTCCTTGGAGGCAGGTCGTCCATGAGTCAAGATGATAGTTCTACCACTGGGGTCCTTGGAGGCAGGTCGTCCATGAGTCAAGATGATGGTTCTACCACTGGGGTCCTTGGAGGCAGGTCGTCCATGGGTCAAGATGATGGTTCTACCACTGGGGTCCTTGGAGGCAGGTCGTCCATGAGTCAAGATGATGGTTCTACCACTGGGGTCCTTGGAGGCAGGTCGTCCATGAGTCAAGATGATAGTTCTACCACTGGGGTCCTTGGAGGCAGGTCGTCCATGAGTCAAGATAATGGTTCTACCACTGGGGTCCTTGGAGGCAGGTCGTCCATGAGTCAAGATGATAGTTCTACCACTGGGGTCCTTGGAGGCAGGTCGTCCATGAGTCAAGAGGATAGTTCTACCACTGGGGTCCTTGGAGGCAGGTCGTCCATGAGTCAAGATGATGGTTCTACCACTGGGGTCCTTGGAGGCAGGTCGTCCATGAGTCAAGATGATGGTTCTACCACTGGGGTCCTTGGAGGCAGGTCGTCCATGAGTCAAGATGATGGTTCTACCACTGGGGTCCTTGGAGGCAGGTCGTCCATGAGTCAAGATGATAGTTCTACCACTGGGGTCCTTGGAGGCAGGTCGTCCATGAGTCAAGATGATGGTTCTACAGCTGAAGTTCAACAAAGCCAAACTGTTCTCTAGCCAGGCTGACCATCACTCCTTCCTGTGAACCAAAATTATTATTAGTCCAGCTCAGCACTAAGCCTTTCTTCCCTCCTGTCTATGTCTGTCTCTCTCCCTCTCTCTCACTGCCTAATCTATGGCTGGTCTTGTCCTTCGTAAAGAAGCGTATCGAGAATCTAAGACGGACGTTTTAAATTGCGAACTGCTCTTTCCAATCGGAATTCGAGGGAGGTAAGGAGAATGAGAGGGAAGAGGGTAGAAAAATAGGAGAGGGGATGATAGGAAGGGGAGAGGGAAGGAGATGGTGGAGGAAAGGGATGTAGGGAGGGCGTAAAGGAATAATGAGGGAGTAGAGGAGACTAGGGAAAAAAGAAGGAATACAGAGAGGGAAATGGGATTGAAGATGTCAAGAGGAAGAGTAGAAAGGAAGGATACCTAAAGAATATTTTCTGGGGTTAAAGCTAACATGGCCCAGTCCCAAACCAAACTATCTGGTGGATCAAGACCTGATCAGCTAGGCTGTTACTGCTGGCAGCAGGTCCAATGCAGGAATGTGATGCAGGGTTCTAAATGACATTGTAATGTATATATAGGGGAGAAGTGTGCCATAATTTGTATGAACTAAGACATAATTGTAAATAATGCTAAGAGAAATAAGAGGGTGTTTTCTGGAGTGTGTATATATTGTTAATCATAATAAATTGTATATTTTTATAAATAGGAATTTTGTGTAAACCCTCTGATAACCAACCCATTGGAGTAATAACTGATTGTTTAGCGCTTTCTGTTTTGACTGGGATAGCCCTGGGTGGCCTAGTTTTACATGTGTTGTGTGTAACTTTTATCCATGGGGAAGTGGAATAAGAATCTTTCCTCCGTAAGCCATGCGTGTTGTAAATGTCAACTAAAATGCCGGGAACAATGGGCTAGTAACCCCTTTTCCTGTATAGCTTACTAAAAAGAAGAAGAAGAAAATCGTCAAAGTGGGATGTTTGAATGTGCGTGGATGTTGTGCGAATGATAAGAAAGAGATGATTGTAGATGTTATGAATGAAAAGAAGCTGGATGTCCTGGCTTTAAGTGAGACAAAGCTGAAGGGGGTAGGAGAGTTTCAGTGGGGAGAAATAAATGGGATTAGATCAGGGGTTTCAAATAGAGTTAGAGCTAAAGAAGAGTGGCAATAATGTTGAATAATCAGTTATGGCAGGTAAAGAAGGAATATAAATGTATAAATTCAAGGATTATGTGGAGTAAAATAAAGGTTGGATGTGAAAAGTGGGTTATAGTAAGTGTTTATGCACCTGGAGAAGAGAAGTGTGAAGAGAGAGAGAGATTTTGGGAAATGTTGAGTGAGTGTGTGGGGAGTTTTGAACCAAGTGAGAGAGTAATTGTGGTTGGGGATCTTAATGCTAAAGTGGGTAAAAATGTTGTGGATGGAGTAGTAGGTAAATTTGGGGTGCCAGGTAAAAGTAAATGGGGAGCCATTAATTGAGCTATGTGTAGAAAGAGGTTTGGTAATAAGTAATACATATTTTATGAAAAAGAGGATAAATAAATATACAAGGTATGATATAGCACGTAAGGAAAGTAGTTTGTTGGATTATGTATTGGTGGATAAAAGGTTATGAGTAGGCTTCAGGATGTACATGTTTATAGAGGGACAACGGATATATCAGATCATTATTTGGTTGTAGCTACAGTTAGAGTAAAAGGTAGATGGGACAAAAGGAAAATGGCAACAGCAAGTAAGAGAGAGGTAAAAGTGTATAAACTAAGGGAGGAGGAAGTTAGGGTGAGAT
>WNWK01053425.1:0-11873 GCA_009830355.1 Cherax destructor | reverse complement strand
ATATTTTCAAAGAGCAACACAATCAAAATCAGTTAAAGCAGATAATAAGTGACGTTATCAGAATTAACATCAGAAACTACGACATCCATCCTTCAGGTGGTTGAGTAACAGTAGCAAACATATTACCCTCACGTCGTCGAGGAGCTTGAAGACGACGGTGATTCTTGCAGCGAGGCGGGTGAGCTGGGCCTTCATGCTTCTGAAATGTTTTCTGTACTCATCAGCAGCTGCCTCAGTACCTTGGCTCTGGTAAATGGATTGTGTCCTCACCATCCAGTGTAGCGCAGCAGCTGTTGGGACTTTTAGCCATGACTTGGTAACCATAGTCTCAAAAAAATGTAATTGTTATAGTCTGCTTAGTAAGGTACAGAAATTAGCCCAAAAGAATGTGTAAAACACTTAATCACGAACTGGAAAGCCCTGTCATTAGCCACATATACACAGTTTGGTGAAAAGTTAAACTTATAGGATTCCGAGTACTGACCCAAATCCCTGGATCCATTATGTGCTTCTGTAATCTTTTGACTATCACCCACAGGATGGGTATGGGGTGCATAACAAAGATGTTAAACTAATTAACTGACCCAAGATGACGAGTGTTGGAGTGCGTTGCGGATTCTTCTCCCACTCTGACAGCATTTTTGGCAGCTCCATCAGGCACACGTCCCAGTAGAAAGTCATGTGAAAGTTGATACTCAGGTCGCGAGCTTCAACTTTTTCCCATATTTTGTTATTGTACATTTTCCTCTCTAGCGGGGCTATACTTACCCACTTTTCCTACCGAAAAAAATCATATTATTGCCCGAAACTTTTTACACTCTAGGTACCATATTAGTCAGTATGTATTTAGAATATGACTGAAACATTTATTGTAGGTATACAACTCATTGTCCTCAAGCAATCGTCAGTTTCTCACATGTGAATTTAAGCAAAGTTCGCTAGGTTAAACTAGGTTTTTATATGCAAAAGTTAACGAATTATGACATCATAAGTGCAGTAAATTCAATAATGTATATGAGTTTACAGAAACTTTTGATGTACTAACTGATAACGTAAACACACCAAGTGTATGTGAAAACAGACATTCATATAATCTAGTTTTCATTCCAGTATCACATTCTCACATTTAATGTTATTCCCTAAATTGATATGCTGGCACATAACAAACAAAATGGATTGAATTAGTAAATTACAGGAAGAAAAAACAGTCACAATATCGTGACTGGCACAATTCACGAAAAAAACAGCACTCAGAAGAGAGGAACCTTGTGACGACGCACCAGTCCATCCTAGATCATTGTTGGGTCGTAATAAACGACACTTCTTGACAATCCTTTGTAACGACATGAACTAAATTTACGGACTATATTGCTTAGTGCTGTGAGAATAGATGAACCATGAAAGCTTGTGTGGAAAGAGACAGTCAGGTCACAGTTTGTACAACTGATGAAGGAAAATCACAGAAGTGGTCTGTAAAATGTTTTTTTTTGTTGGTAAATTTTGTGGCTCACTGGTAGTTTTGGGCCTTCTACATACCAGGACCACAGTTGGAGTCTTCACTGCTTATGTGTACAATCCCCATTTATCTAAACCCAATAGTGTTCTCCTGTTCCCAAATATATTATTTTACAAGGACTTAATACTAAACTGTGTTTAAGTGAAATAGTGATATTCACTGTCCACTGTTATATTCTTATTATTCATTATTTTATACTTTATTATATTATTTTATTTTTATTAACACATCGGCCGTTTCCCACCAAGGCAGGGTGGCCCGAAAAAGAGAAACTTTCATCATCATTCACTCCATCACTCTCTTGCCAGAGGCATGCATACACTTTAGTTAAAAAAACTGCAACATTTAACATCCCTCCTTCAGAGTGCAAGCCTGCCAGTTTCCCTGAATCCCTTCATAAATGTTACTTTGCTTTCACTCCAACAGCACGTCAAGTATTAAAAACCATTTGTCTCCATTTACTCCTATCAAATACGCTCATGCATGTTTGCTGGAAGTCCAAGCCCCTCGTACACAAAACCTTCTTTACCCCCTCCCTCCAACCTTTCCTAGGCCGACCCCTACCCCGCCTTCCCTCCACTACAGATTTATACACTCTCGAAGTCATTCTACTTTGTTCCATCCTCTATACATGTTCAAACCACCTCAACAACCCCTCCTCAGCCCTCTTGATAATAGTATAGTATTTTATACATTATTTTATCATTTTATTTCAAGTACTGAGATGGTGATTAGTGTGGTGGTAATGAGAGGTGATGGTGTAGTCACCAGTGACCTCACATTACCTCCGCTCCTGTCACTCGACTCGCATCTCCTGCCTACTCCCTCCCTCCCTTTACTCCTATATCCCCCCAATTATCCCTTCTTTCCTTATCCCCCTACATGACAAGCTCCGGGACTAGTCTTGTTGCAAACCTTTGCACTTTCTCTAGTTTCCTTACGTGATTGGCTAGATGTGGGTTCCAAACTGGTGCTGCATACTCCAATATAGGCCAAATGTACACGGTGTACAGGGTCCTGAACGATTCCTTATTGAGATGTCTGAATGCTGTTCTTAGGTTTGCTAGTCACCCGTATGCTGCAGCAGTTATTTGGTTGATGTGCGCCTCAGGAGATGTGCCCGGTGTTATACTAACCCCGAGATCCTTTTACTTGTGTGAGGTTTGTAGTCTCTGGCCCCCTAGAATGTACTCCATCTGCAGTCTTCTTTGCCCTTTCCCAATCTTTATGACTGCACTTGGTGAGATTGAACTCCAGGAGCCAGTTGCTGGACCAAGCCTGCAGCCTGTCCAGATTCCTTTGTAGTTCTGCATGGTCCTCGTCTGATTGAATTCTTCTCATGAGCTTCACATCATCTGCAAACAGGGACACTTCTGAGTCTATTCCTTCAGTCATGTCGTTCACAAATACCAGAAACAACACCAGTCCTAGGACTGACCCCTGTGGGACCCCACTCATCACAGGCGCCCACTCTGACACCTCGCCACGTACCATGACTCGTTGTTGTCTTCCTGACAGGTATTCCCTTATCTATTGCAGTGCCTTCCCTGTTATCCCTGCCTAGTCCTGCAGCTTTTGCACTAATCTCTTGTGGGGAACTGTGTCAAGCGCCTTCTTACAGTCCAAGAAAACGTAATCTACCCACCCCTCTCTCTCTCTCTTGTCTTACTGCTGTCACCCTGTCATAGAACTCCAGTAGGTTTGTGACACAGGATTTCCCGTCCCTAAAACCATGCTGGCTGTCGCTGAAAAGCTCATTCCTTTCTAGGTGCTCCACCACTCTTCTCCTGATAATCTTCTTAATGACTTTCCATACTGTTCATGTCAGTGACACTGGTCTGTAGTTTAATCCTTCGTGTCTGTCTCCTTTTATAAAAATTGGGACTACATTTGCTGTCTTCCATACCTCAGATAGTTGCCCTGTTTCGATAGATGTGTTGAAGATTGTTGTTAGTGGTACACATAGCACCTCTGTTCCCTCTCTCAGGACCCATTAAGAGATGTTATCTGGCCCCAACGCCTTTGAGGTATCTAGCTTGCTTAGCAGCCTCTTCACTTCTTCCTCGGTTGTATGTATTGTGTCCAATACTTGATGGCATACCCCACCTCTCTGTCTTTCTGGAGTTCTTTCTGTCTCCTCTGTGAACACTTCTTTGAATCTCATGTTGAGCTCCTCACATACTTTGCAGTCGTTTCTTGTGATCTCTCCTCCTTCCTTCCTCAGCCTGATTACCTAGTCCTTGACTGTTGTTGTCCTCCTGATGTGGCTGTACAGCAGCTTCAGGTCAGATTTGGCTTTCGCTGCTATGTCATTTTCGTATTGTCTTTGGGCCTCCCTTCTATAACTGCTCTCCTTATTCTCCTGGGTCCTTTGCCTTCTATACTTCTTCCATTCTCTAGCACACTTGGTTTTGGCCTCTCTACACCTTTGGGTGAACCAAGGGCTCATCCTGGATTTCTCGTTATTTCTGTTACCATTGGGTACAAACCTCTCCTCAGCTTCCTTGCATATTGTTGTCACATATTCCATCATCTCGTTTACTGACTTCCCTGCCAGTTCTCTGTCCCACTGAACCCCGTGCAAGAAATTCTTCATGCCTGTGTAGTTCCCTCTCTTGTAGTTTGGCTTCATTTGTCCTGCCCTTCCTGCTTCCCTTTCCCCTTGTAACTACTATGTATTCGAAGCTCAGAACCACGTGGTCACTGGCCCCAAGGGGTCTTTCATATCTGCTCTACTCCAGTCTTGCTGGTTCATCCTCTTCTCTCTCCGTGGTAGTGTCCCTTACGTGTTGGTACATGAGGTTTTCCAGTACCACCTCCATCATTTTAGCTCTCCACGTTTCTGGGCCCCCATATGGCTCCAGATTCTCCCAGTCGATTTTCTTCTGACTGAAGTCACCCATGAACATCAGCTTTGCCCTGCTCGCATGAGCCCTTCTGGCCACTTCAGCCAGTGTGTCAACCATTCCTCTATTACTCTCATCATACTCTTGTCTTGGCCTCCTGCTGTTCTGTGGTGGGTTATACATCACTACAATTACCACCTTAGGACCTCCAGACTTAAGTGTTCCTATTATGCAGTCTCTTGCTTCTCCTCTGTCTCCTCTTTCCAGCTCATCAAAATCCCATTGGTTTTTGATGATCAGTGCCACTCCGCCACCCCCTCTGTTCCCTCTGTCCTTCCTCAGGATCTGATATCCCATTGGAAAGATGGCATCTGTTATCATTCCTGTGAGCTTAGTTTCTGTGAGAGCTATGATGTCTTTGACTTTTTCATGTCATTCCTCCCACTTATTCATTATTCCATCAGCATTGGTGTACCATACCTTCAGTTTCCTCTCCAGCACTGTGTTCTGGGGAGATCTGTGAGGGTGGGGGACCTGGCAGTGGGCTGTGGGATTCAAGAGGGTAGTGTGGGGTGGGGGCTGTAAGTGTGGATTGTGGTTTGTGTTGGGATAGTGTGTTTGGTTGTGGGGTTCTGGGGTCGTTCTGTGTGTGCTTGCGCTTGTTGCTCTGCCCTTCTCTGGTTGTCCTCTGCTGACTTTGTCCTTGTCTCTTCCTAGCCCCTTTTGTTTCTGTGTCCTCTCCCTCAGCTGCCGTCGTTCTGTTCTTGTTCTTTCTCGGTCCAGGAACACCTTGTATGTTGATGATTTCTTCAACCATGGTTTCTCTTGTTTGATCCTGTTCTGCACCGTTTCTGTCTTGAAAATCAGTTTGACTGGTCGATTTCTCCCCTTCAAGTACCCCCCAGTTTTCTGAAAATTTACTCTCTCAGTCACGTCCTCCTCGCATATTTCTTTAATGATGTTTTCAATTTTTTGTTTTTCTTCCTGCCATCTTTCATTGTGTATCCTCCACTTGCTCTCCTGAAGCCCGTGAATAAACACAGACTTTTCCCTCTCTTCCTGATTGTGCCTCTGCATGGGGCCTATCCCCCTCTCCACCTTCTCCCCCTCCCCTATGACCATCCCTGCTCCCAATATCTCTCCCCCTTCATTCCTCAGCCCTGCTTGGTGGACTGATAGGGACTTAGCATAAGTCATGTCTCCCTCCTTTCCACTGGACTCCTCATTAAGTAGGGGTGTACCTGCTTCAGATGCAATGTCTCCTCTGGGCAATAGCTTTGTGACTCACTTCAGCCAATTTACCTTATATTCTAGGGCCCATATCCTGGTTTCTGTGGCTTTGGCTTGTGACTCTCATTTCTTCTTCTCTGCCTCCATCCTTTTCTCCATTTTTGCAGAAAGCTCACATAGTTGGCTCTCCCACCCTTGTTCCATCCTTTTACATTGCTCTTCCATGCATTCTTCCTTACCAGAACCATCTTCCTCTGATCCCCTGAGCCTTCAACTTCCACTCTGAGTGTGTGTGTGTGTGTGTGTGTGTGTGTGTGTGTGTGTGTGTGTGTGTGTGTGTGTGTGTGTGTGTGTGTGTGTGTGTGTGTGTACTCACCTAGTTGTACGCTAAGAGAAATGCAGTACTCTTCACGGTGTATAGATCCAGTCTACCTCCAGCAATGGTGTGAAAATTACTCACCGTATCTGTTTTTAGTCGATACTGGAGGGTGGGGCTCCTGAGTCGTGTGAGGAATGCAGTAAAGAGGTAACGCATGTGAGAGTCACCAAATATTGCCCAGTGTTCGCCCCTGACTGCTGCCTCGCCACCTTCAGTAGTATTACCAGCACCAACAGTTGTAGTAGCACCCCCACTGTTTTTATCACTCGTTTTATTGCTTCTGTAATAATGAAGAAAGTTTCCAACTGGCCATCTTCTTACCCTTGCTGTTTCATATATTTTAATATATTTCGACTCTTGTAATGTTAACCTGAAACACGTTTTGTCTTGGGTGTTTAACCAAAGAATGATTCATAAGAAAGCCTAATGAGATTCAATATAATGTTCTATGACACTGTAATTAAAACCTTTCAGTTAAAAATATCTTTATAGACCAAAGTTTTATTGAGAAATGCATTTTTGTTGTGTTTTCACCTAAGAGCATTTTGCAATACAAAACTGTAGTTTAACTCTCATATTGCTTTTTCATTTAATTTGTCTGTGGAGACAAACAACCTTGTCCACGGAAGCAAAGAGGGGAATGTATGAGAGTATAGTTATACCAACACTTTTACATGGGTGTGAAGCATGAGTGGTGAATGTTGCAACAAGGAGAAGGCTGGAGGCAGTGGAGATGTCATGTCTGAGGGCAATGTGTGATGTGAATATAATGCAGAGAATTCGTAGTTTGGAAATTAGGAGGAGGTGCAGGATTACCAAAACTATTATCCAGAGGGCTGAGGAGGTGTTGTTGAGATGGTTCAGACATGTAGAGAGGATGGAACAAAATACAATGACTTCGAGAGTGTATAAATCTGTAGTGGAGGGAAGGCGGGGTAGGGGTCGGCCTAGGAAAAGTTGGAGAGAGGGGGTAAAGGAGGTTTTGTGTGCGAGGGGCTTGGACTTCCAGCAAACATGCGTGAGAGTATTTGATAGGAGTGAATGGAGACAAATGGTTTTTAGGACTTGACGTGCTGTTGGAGTGTAAGCAAGGTAACATTTATGACAGGATTCAGGGAAACCGGCAGGTCGGACTTGAGTCCTGGAGATGGGAAGTACAGTGCCTGCACTCTGAAGGAGGGGTGTTAGTGTTGCACTTTTATAACTGTAGTGTAAGCACGCCTCTGGCAAGACAGTGATGGAGTGAATGATGATGATATATATATATATATATATATATATATATATATATATATATATATATATATATATATATATATATATATATATATATATATATATTAACACATCAGCCGTTTCCCACCAACAAGTGTAAGCGAGATTTATTCTTCCAACCCTCATTTACAAGGCTGGCTACATACATATGACTTCATGGCATCAATCATTCTTTCATCTCAGGATCTATCTCCATCCCTTTATATATATATATATATATATATATATATATATATATATATATATATATATATATATATATATATATATATATATATATATATATATATATATGTATATATATATATATATATATATATATATATATATATATATATATATATATATATATATATATATATATATATATATATATATATACCATGTCTTATATATACCCCATGTCTTATTCTCTGTGACTGCGGGTGATCATGTGTCTAGGACCCGCAATTGGAAACACTTGTCCTGTTTGCTAACAAACTTTATACTTACCATTCTCAGTGAGAAACGATAAAGTCCCTGGTGGACAAAACGCTTGAAGTTCCTAAACCTGTACTCCCTAGAACGCAGGCGGGAGAGATACATTATATACACGTGGAAAATTCTCGAGGGATTAGTACCAAACTTGCACACGAGAGTCACTCCTACAAACAAAAGACTCAGCAGGCGATGTAACATTCCCCAATGAAAACAGGGTTGCCACTAGCACGTTGAAGGACAACACAATAAGTGTCAGGGGCCCAAGATTGTTCAACTGCCTCCCAGCATACATCAGGGGGATTACCAACAAACCCCTGGCTGTCTTCAAGCAGGCACTGGACAGGCACCTAAAGTCGGCACCTGACCAGCCAGGCTGTGGTTCGTACATGAGGCCTGGTCACAGACCGGGCCGCAGGGGCGTTGACCCCAGGAACTTTCTCCAGGTATACTCCAGGTATAAGACCTCACCTAGATTACGCGGCTCAGTTCTGGTCTCCATTTTCAGTGACGAATGACAAAGTTAATACTACATAGCATTAGAAATCTTCCGTATGAAGAAAGATTGAAGTCCCTTAAATTACATTCACTTGTAAGACGAAGAATGAGGGGAGACATGATCGAAGTGTATAAGTGGAAGATGGGGCTAATACTGCGAATTCAAATCTAAATCTGATGTGATATTCACTTTCTTTGATGATAAGACTTTCTTCTGGGAAGCTCATAACTTCATGTACTCTCCACACAAATCCCGAGAACCGCTTTATAAATTAAAAAGTCACATGTTTCACCAGAATTTTTGTTTTTATTGGAGTTCAGTGTGTGTACATTTCCTATAGTCATTTCCCGTATAATAAAATCGTGTAATATGTAAATATTTTAGTTACTAACCTCTCCTTGTTCAGCAGGTGAGTGTTGGCTTCTGTAATACACTTGTGGATCACACTGATAGAACCACTGAAGTTGGCTGTCCTGCAACATATGTTCTCGGCAGTGAGGTTTGCGTGGTATTTGTAGCAGCTTTTGTCATAGACTGGGTGGTGTTCCTTAGTCTTTTGTTGTGGTGGTGATGGTTGTATTGATGGTACTCGAGGTGATGGAGGGGGAGGTGGTGGTGATGGCAACAATGATGATAATTGTGGTAATTGCAGGTAAGGATATATGCACAGAAGCAGCAGGAGCACTGTCACCGGCACCACCCTTGTCATTAGTACCTGCATTTGCCTCGCATCCACTTTCCTGATCACTCTGTAACCTGATGAGTAAGATCGTAGTTCATTGCAGTAAAACTGGAAAATTTTAATGTCACACATGCACAAACACACATATACACAGTCAATAATATAAAGACGTGAAACTCAAGAATAAGAAAGCTTTATTGTATACGTTTCGTCATCCAGTGGCTTTGTCAATACAAATTCTAGGACATAATTTGAAGACAGTAGAACTATATACAGAAGATGAGGTAATCAGTCATCAGCCTTGGAGTCACCTTGGCTTGGCATGGCCGACGCGGCAGGGCTCCGGGATTTTCAAGGATAGCTCCTGATCAAAGAGGCTGACCAGGTCATGACTGAACAGGACTCAGTGTGAATGGTCTTGGAAGATTCCAGAGCAGCGAGAGAACATCTAAGTGCATCGTTTCAGTGTAAATAGTGGAAGTGTTAAACAGTTTGTGTGGGGCTGAGTGTCCAAGTCACTGCCTTCTCCCAAGTCAGTGCCTCCTTCCCCACGCTGCCGGGGAGGAGGGGGCGGGGTGTGCGGGTGAAGGTGAAGGGAACACTGGTTTTTGGGAGTCACATGCCCATATCTTTCAAGATGTGCATGGGAAACAAATAAATGTTGTGTTTGTTGTAGCCACGACAGTGTGAACAACTGCACAATCAGTGTGTAGGGAAGTGCCCCTCACCCCCTTTCCCGGGTTTGCCCCGTGTGTGGTAAACAGTGACCCTCTCACAACCCCCTCACCCCTGCCCCTCAACCATTCAACTCCCCCGCCTCACCAACCCAACTCCCAGCGCCACCCCAACTGTAGAGGGTACTTTTTTCCTCCCAACCCCCGATGTCAGCGATGGCACAGGGTGTGCCGGGCTCACGGGAACTTCCACTGCAGGGACAGTGCCGTGGAGTTCGACCGTGAGGCAGCTGTCAGGTGTGCCACTGGCAGTGTGCACTCAGTTCCTCAAGCTTCAACATCCGTGCGCACGGTGGATGTCTGGGCACCCGGAGGGCTCCAGGTGGGAACAACCAACAGCCCCCCCCCCAGCAGACAGAGAGGGCCTGGGATCTGCAATCAAACTGGCGTCCACCAGGACGTTGACACGTCCCCAAGGCACCCTCAGGCTGCTATTGATGGTGTTCCTGCAAGCAGCAGATCCTGGTGCAACCTGCTGCTGTTTGCAATGGCTGTCTGCCTGTCCTGCCAAAGAGGGACAAGCACCTTGCAACATCTGTTGTTGGGGCAATGGATGCATTCCCTAGAATGTTTGTTAATTGCTCATTACTCTGTAATTTGTTCATGATTGTAACCATGTATGGACGTGTTTATGATTCATTACCTTTGAAACTGTCATGATTGTGACCAACTCTACCTGGAGCTCATTACCTTTGAAACTTGGTCATAATTGTGACCAGATCTAGTTCATTACCTCTGTAACTTGTTCAGCTATCAAAACTTTGGAGTCCAGTCCCTGGACTAATTATGTACCTCTGTAATCTTTTGACTACCGCCCACAGGATGGGTATGGGGTGCATAATAAAGATATTAAACTAAAATTAAACTAAGCCTTGGAGTTGGTGTGAAGAGCACCGTAGTCGTGGAGGTTCTGGAGCAGAGGCTGGCGTTTATATACTAACGTCAGGTGGAAAGGGAACGTGTAGCAGACGAGGGCATAGTCACTGGAAGGAGAGAGTATGGAGGAGGTGAATGTGTTCAGATATTTCGGAGTGGACGTGTCAGCAAATGGGTCTATGAAAGATGAGGTGAGTTATAGAACTGACGAGGGAAAAAAGGTGAGTGGTGCACTGAGGACTCTGTGGAGACAAAGAACTTTGTCCATGGAAGCAAAGAGGGATATGTATGAGAGTATAGTTGTACCATTGCTCTTATATGGGTGTGAAACATGGGTGGTGAAAGTTGCAACAAAGAGGAGGCTGAAGGCAGTGGAGATGTCGTGTCTGAGGGCAATATGTGGTGTGAATATAATGTAGAGAATCCGTAGTTTGGAAATTATGAGGAGCTGAGAAGGGGTTGTTGAGGTGGTTCGGACATGTAGAGAAAATGGAACGAAACAGAATGACTTTCAGAGTGTATAAATCAGTAGTGGAGGTCGGCCTGGGAGAGGTTGGAGGGAGGGGGTAAAGGAGCTTTTGTGTGCAATGCGCACATGAACATAGATAAGCATGTGAACATAGATAAGCAATGTGAACAGACTGACTGATGTTGTAGTGGTTACAAGTATTTCTGGCAGTTTGGGAGACACATAAATGATGATCAAAGTTGTTAGTTTGATATCTTTATTATGCACCCCATACCCATCCTGTTGGCGGTAGTCAAAAGATTACAGAGGTACATAATGGGTCCAGGGACTGGACCTCAAAGTTTGATAGCTGAGCAAGTTACAAAGGTAATGAACTCAGATGGATCTGGTCACAATCATGACAAGTTACAAAGGTATTTGCAGATTACAGAGGTATATAAAGGGTCCAGAGACTGGGCCCCAAAGTTTTGATAGCTGAACAAGGTACAAAGGTAATGAATTCACTAGTTACAAGGTAATGAATCATGTAAGTAAATTTACTTACGTCTATACATGGTTGCAATCATGAACAAATTATAAAGCAATGAGCAATCTATTAGTCTACACCCGGGCCCCAACTGTAATGAGTTATTGGTGCAAATTTTAATTGTTGGGTCACACACACACACACATATATACATATACACATACATATAAAACACATAACACACACACATACACAGTAAATGAAATGATGGAATACGTAGCGACTAAGTGCAAGGAGGCAGAGGAACGGTTTATACCCAAAGGAAAAAAATAAGTGGCAAGACCAGAAAGAGCCCCGATTTACCCAAAGATGCAGGGAGGCGAAGACTCGGAGGTCAGAGAATGGAAAAGGTACAGAAGGCAAA
>WNWK01053424.1:0-11873 GCA_009830355.1 Cherax destructor | reverse complement strand
CACAGGGTTTCATGATTGATTTTGTTGGTTGTTTTACTGTATATTCTACTAATAGGTCCCTGAAGTGGTGATCCATCTATTTGTATCGTATCTATTTAATTTGCATGTGTAAATGTTTGGACAATCTTACCTCGTAAAAGTTATTCTTACTGTTATTGTTTGGGTGTTTGATAAGGTCCCCTAAAACTCTGTCCGCTTATTGAATCGACTGATACCAGTGTATGGCATCAGTACTGAGGAATTACAAGGCATAGCGCTGAATGGTGCGCACCGCATCTTTATCAAGTTTGCTACGACAGAGGCGTATGAGAGGATCGTGGATGGCTTCCAGGACAAACGAATGGTGATAAACGCTGGCCTGGAGGTACGCTTTGAGGGATGTATCTCGATATTATACCTTTATTCGAGTTCGATACGTGCCATTTGAAGTTATTGATGAGGATATTCGTGAGGCGTTCCGGCAATTGGAGTGGTTCATACGGCTGTGATGGGCAAGTGGACTGGTGGAATTTATGCAGGCCTACAGGAAGGATCGTATTCCCTCAAGATGACACTATGCCCCATTCCTTCGTATGTTGTCCTCGACGATTTTAGGACTCAATTTTACGTTACATACGCCGGCCAGCAGAGGACCTGCAGGATCTGCGGAGCATATGATCATGTTGCAGCTACTTGTGGGAGGAGGACAGACCGCCATCAGGATGACCGCATGGAAGAGGCGGTGGTTGCCAATGTTTGTTTTGTACAGGAACATAATTTTAGGTGTGCAAGGGATTTGTGTTTGAATGGGTACCGAGTGTATGCAGGTGGTTCAGGAATTTAAAAGGGGAGGGGCAGCGGTGGTAATGCGCGAGGTCAGCCCTTTTAAGTTATTAGCGTGGGAGGCGGGTGAGGAGGGTAGGGTGGTGAGGGTGGTTGGGAGACGTGCTCGTATGTTTTATAAGTGTGTGTATGCCGGCGGATCAATGTAGGCATACTAAAGAAAGTTTCGTGCAGGACGTACTGATGTATCATCTGAGAGAACTGCCTGAGATAACAGTTATAGGAGGTGACTGGAACTGTCTGATAAGGGGCAAGGATGTAGAGCCCAGGGAGTGGGGTGTGTCATGAGGGTGTTGCAGGAGGTATTAGGAGTGGCCGGGCGATTGGTGTGTGGAGCACACGTTTGTAAGGCAGGGTTATCAGGCACAATTAGATAGGATCTATGTAACTAGGGCGATGCAAGTTGGTAGGGTAGAAACGATGGACGTAGGGTATTCCGACCATAGGGGTGTTTTGGTGGATGTCAGTTGGGAAGGAATGATTAAAAGGTATGGTAGCTATTGGAAATTGAATGTTAGTTTACTCCAAGGAGTAGGTGTGGGAGAGAGTTTTGAGGCATGGTGGCAGGGGCAATGGGAGAGGGGCCAGAATGCGGGGGACTTATTGGGTTGATGGGAATTGTGGGCGAAGCCATGTATCAGGGCATTTTATACAAAAATGGGCAGGGAGGAGAATTGGGAAAATTTGGGTTGCAGAGGTACTTGGAGTGTCAGCTGGAGGATTGTTACAAAGGGAGGACATTCTAGGGTGGATGAGATGGGGATTCTGAAAGGTCATCTGCGAGACTTGCAGAATGAAACATTTAATGCGACACGAGTGAGAGGAGGTCTTGTGGGGCGACAGGCCATCGGCCTGTGTGCTCCAACATTTTAGGAAGCAGCAAAACAACTATGATGATGTTGGAGGTGTGTCAAGAGTTGGGGGGTATAGGGGACAATTGCTAAGAACTACGGAAGGTATAAGTAACTATGTAGATCACTGGGTTATGTAGTATTTGCAGGAGGGAGACGGGGGGTTGAGGGAAAGGGCAGTAAAAGGGAAGGGATTAGGTGTATTGTTAGTAACGAGGACAGGATGGACATGGAGGGGAAATTAGCGAGGAAGAGGTATGGGAGGCAGTGCAGGGTTTGAGCAAAGGAAGGCCCCCGGATTAGAGGGTCTCCTAATGATTTCTATGTGCATAATTGGGAGTTCCTACGGAATTGCTTAGTTAAGGTGTTCAATTGCATGAAAACTGGGAAGGTATTGGGAAGTATGCAGAACACTGGGGTTGTGGTATTGGTGAAGAAGAAAGAGGAAAGTAGGATGATGAAGGACTATAGATTTATTACTTTAATGTGTGTGGATTATAAGATCTTCGCTAAGTTGCTGGATAATAGGTTTAAAAAGGTGTTAGGAATGGTCTTGCATAAGGGGCAATGTGGGATTCTGGGTAGAAGCATGGGTGCAGGTCATGGTCAAATTAGAGATTTTATTGAAAGTAGGAAGGGGAGGGGTGTTGGAGTGCGGCTTATGATAGCATGGAAAGAAGTATGTTGTATGATATCATGAGGCGGCAGGGTTTTGGAGATGAATTAGTAGGCTGGGTAGAGACTCTGTATGGGGGAGCCAGGGTTAGGGTACAGGTAAATGGTAGGATGGGAAGGGAGGTGCCTATGAATAAGGGATTGAGACAGGGATGCCCCTTGTCTCAAATTTTGTTTGCATGCTTGTAAGATCCCTTTTATCGTTTAATTTCAGGAGGGGTGGGTGAGGGGAAGGGGATGATGCAGGAATTGTCGGATATGTGGATGATACCATGGTAATGGTGAGAGATGTAGAGGATTTAGAGAATGTGGGGCATATTGTGGAGATTTTTGGGAAGGCTACTGGCATGAAAGTAAACTATGCGAAATCTAAATTGTTGGAGGTAGGTGGGTGGGTAGAGGGGTGGGAGAGGGAAGGGGTGGGTTATTGTGGAGCAGGTGAAGATTTGTGGGGTGGTGTAGCAAGCGGATCCGGTGGAGGCCCGGGAGGTTAATGCGGGGATGGTGGTGCGGGAGGCAATTAAGCTCATGGGTGGTTGGAGGCCTGGGGACGTCACATTGCATCAGAGGGTGGTGATCGTCAACTCCTTAGTGTTTAGTAAACTGTGGCATGTGGCAGCAGTGTTTCCCATTATTTTTGAGGATGTAAGGGAATTGCAATGAAAGATCTTACGTTATATATGGGGTTATGGGAGGGCATGGTTGAGTAATGACGAGGGTACGACAAAGAGGTTTAGGGCTTATCCCATTAGCGAGCGTTTGCAATGTGTTTACATTAAGCATCGATACCTCAGGGTGGGTGGGTGCATGGAAATGGGTGGGATTGGTTATGGAAGATGTTCGTAGGTTGTGGAAAGGGAATGATTTGAGGGAGTGTGAAGGAATGTAGAGGCGTATCATGATGATTAGGGAGCCGAAGAGGGTTTCAGCAAGCCTTTTGGGTAGGGAAGCTGCAGGGAGGTGCTGCAGGGGCAAGCGATATACCCAGTGTATGATTGGAAGAGTATATGGAAAGCAGTGAGGAAGTTGTGGCTAAAACCCAGGGTGCGGGAGTTTGTGTAGAGGTTTCTAATGGCCATTGTTGCATTGAAGGCGATTTTGTACCCCATGGGGATTGGGGTGGGAGGGTTCTGTGATAGGTGCGGGAGGAGGATGCAATATATTTTGTCCTTTTATGAGCATAGTGCGTGAATGGTTTGGGAAGGTGGTCCGTAGTGTGGGGGCGGGGCTTTCAACCTTGCGGGCTTTAGGGTTTGATGTTGGAGGGTGGGCAGGGAGGTGAGGAGGGTGGTCTTGTACTTGGTGGCTGACTACTTGTATATGTCTTGGGGAATGAGGGAGGTGTCGGGGGAATGTAGAGTCAGAGCCATGGCTGCTGTGTTTTACAGGACAAAATGTAGAAATAGGGATCTTTATAGTCGGAAGTGGGATTCGGCCTTTTCAGTGGGTTATAGGGATATGACGGTGGGTGGGTTACTAGAGCTGTGAGGGGGGGGGACTTAAAAGGGCTGGCCGGCGAAGGGGGGGAGTATACATGGCAGGGAAAGGAGTGCGAGAGATGGGGAGGGGAGGGGGGTGACGGTGGACTCTGTGGGAGTCTGACACGTGACTGGGGAATGTGTGGTATGCAAGGTATGATGGGGTACAGTGTGGGGGGACCCCCTATGGGGATTAGGTGGCAGGGGTTAACCGTAGGGGTTTCGTCATAACCTCTGGATTTGGTGATGTTTGTTCTAGGATAGGCTTGTTTCTTTTCTAGTGTCTTACTTTGAGAAGGACAGATTGGGTTTATTGATTATGTGTTGAGAATAGTCTACCTTGGTTAGCTAGTGCTTATATCGATGCTACATGATTCCTTGTATGGGAGGCATATTCTTCAGCTTCAATATGTTGCATCCTTGGGAAAGTTTTCTTTCCTTTCCCGGTGTATACACTTGTACCCACATTAGAGGTGTATATGTGTAATGTGGGGTTTTATGTTCTTCTGACATAGTTTGTTTTGTTTTAGTAGTTTTTCTTTTGTATACTTCTGTATATTTTATTGACCGATGTTTCAAGGTCAATGGTGTGTGTGGATTTGTGGATGAAGGAAATATTTGTACATTTTATTATGTTTGTTTCATTTGTTGTGCCTTATATACCTTATGGCTTTGTATGTAATAAAGTTTTTTGGGTTGATGTCTGTACAATGTTGTCGTGAATGTATTATGCGCCGGGTGAGGATAAATTTTGTGTAATATGTCAGTGTTTTTTATTGCACGAGTTTGTGTACTATGCCCTTCGGGGATTTATTTCCTCCCAGGTTGTCATTATTTTCCTGGTCATGAAAGTTATGTAATGGGTTATTTTGTTTTGTGCTTAGTGTATTTTGCCTTATGTATAGTTTAACGGTGTAAATACCTTGAGAATACTTTCTTTTGCCTTTCAAGCACGAGCAGGTTTGTGATTATAAATATTCAGACACTCACTTTGTATGATGCTTCCATGTTTTACATGTGTTTTGTATTTTGTTTTGTTTTTCAATAAAAAAACAAAAAATCTTGTTTTTGTCCTCTTATCTCCATGGGGAAGTGGAACAGAATTCTTCCTCCGTAAGCCATGCCGTAAGAGGCGACTAACATGCCGGGAGCAAGGGGCTAGTAACCCCTTCTTCTGTATACATTACTAAAGTCAAAAAGATAAACTTTCGTTTTTCTTTTTGGGCCACCCTGCTTTGGTGGGATATGGCTGATTTGTTGAAAGAAGAAGAAATGTTTGTACAAAGGAGTATAACAATTGGGTGTACATGCCAAAAGCCCCTTTATATGCAGAGCATTTCGGGCAAACTTAAGAGTAATGTGAGGGAAAAGTGGAATATAATTGGGGGTTAAGGTTGTTCAGTCAGCCGGGGATCATTCGAGAGTTCAGCCCGTGCTTCCATCTAGCGGGCTGATGCAGAAACCCCCCCTTTTCTGGTTGTCTGTAGTGTTTTAGTTACTACTCCTGGTAGTAGTAACCTTACCTGGTGTGGAGTGGAACTGGGAGAGTCACTTCACCTCCACTCTTCTCCCGATCAGGTAAGGTGATCTACTGGGAGTATTTCTGGTTGTTTTTATTTTTACCAGTAATGTCTTCCATCTTCAAGTGAACATACTCCCCTTTTTCTTTAGTGTTATGTTTGCTTAACTTGTGGTAACCAATTTTCTTTTTCTTATCAGCTCTGCTGCTGGCCTGGTCAGCCCGTACAGACGCAGAGATTTATAGGAGCAAGATGTATGTCTATCTGATTTAGCTACTTTTGTCTACTCATCCGCTTCTACGTCTTCTTACTTACCGCGACCAAGTGGCATGGCAGAATCCCTAACATCTCCCCATGGATAACCTTCCACCATCTCGTCTACACCTGAGACCTATCCTGGGCCTTATATTCTCCTACTCTACATCCTGCCAGAACCACACCGGCCTATTTCTTTTTTTTATCTATTTTAAGTAAAACTCAGAAAAATCTTTTATTCCTTACCCAAGAGTCTTTATTTTTTATTTATTTTTTTGTTCAGGTGGAAGGCGTTCCCCTGACAATGGCGACCTTGCTAGGATACGACTGTTGAGGCAACATCTTCCTGATGGTTCAACTGGTTTGTGAGTATAGCATTTAAGATTTTAAAGGGTGAGTTAGTATCGTCAAGGGTGTCGAGTCATTACTGGTAGTCTAGTTGCCTTACAGTTGTTTGGTTCTAGGGATGGGTTTAGAAGTTTGCTCATTTTTTTTTTTTTGACCTGGGGAACTTTCATAATAACCACTCCTGGGTGGACCGTGTTCATTTATCTTAGTGAAGGCTATTGAGCCCCACTAGAGTTTCTTCCAAGTTGGAGATATTATTTAATTTTCTTAGGGAAGGTTAGAAAGAGTGCGGACGACGTCCCTCTTTTGAAACAGTTTCAGTTATTATTTGAGTTTGGTTTGTGAAACATTTTTTTTTATGATGGATTCTTTAGATTTCTGGTTGAGGCTGGAAAGGTCATGGGATTTACAGATCAGAATCTTGATAGCTATATTACTGCTGAAATGGCTATAGAAGAGAAAAAGGAACAGGAAAGACTAGCTTTAGCCAAAAAGGAAGAACAGGAAAGATTAGCTCTAGAAGAGAGACTTTCTCGAGAAGAGAAAAATGAACAGGAAAGAATAGCTCGAAAAAATGAAAGGATTGCTCGTGAGGGCAAAAGAGAACAGGAAAGGATAGCTAGAGAAGACAGAGTTCAGGCAAGGGAAGTAGCCTTCAAGATGGAGATTGAAGAACCAGCAAAGCAGAGGGAGTTAGAACAGTTAATGTTGGAATTGGAAGCCAAGAAGATAAGAGCTATTTAAGCATAAAATAGATGAAGGGGTACTAGAATACCCTACCCATGAATCTAATATTAGGATGCCTCAAGTACCACCTTTCACAGAGCAGGATGACATCGCAGAATATATTACCAGATTCGAGAACACTGCCACTCTCTGTGACTGGCCATCAGATTCTTGGGCTACTAGACTTGGCTTACTTCTGTCAGGGACAGTTTAAATGTATATTCCACCTTACCATCTGAAATAATAACTGATTATCCTCTGCTGAAGAAAGCCACTCATCATTACAGGTCTGAGTTTCGTCACACTAGAATATCTCCAAATCAGAATTACATGCAGTATCTAACGACACTTTTCAGATTGTTTGATTGTTGGATTGATAGTGCTGAAATCGATCACGACTTTGAGTCATTACGAGACCTGATGGTAAGAGACCAATTCCTTTCTTCTGTTAACTCTGATCTGCGTATCTTTATCAAAGAACGGGACGTTCACACGGCTTCGGAAATGGCACAAGCGGCAGATATTTATGCCTGCGCACATAACTACTCTAAGGAGCGTAGTGAATATACATCTGTCATGCCTAAACAATCTGAGTTATCCAAACCCCTCACCTCTAAGAAGTTCCCGGTAAAATGTTTCAACTGTAATGCATTGGGACATAGACGTCCAGACTGTCCCAAGAAAAAAGGTAAGAATATTGGAAAGTGTTTCACCGAAGCTAATATTAACGCACCTTTTAGTGAAGGTACTGTTAATGGCATGAATGTTTCCACCATTCTTAGAGATACTGGTTGTTCTTGTATTGTTATCTCGAGTAAACTCTTTCCTAACTTAGATTCAGCTCGGTATAAAATTGCTAAATTAACGGACTATTTAGGAAGAAGTGATTTTTTTCCCTACTATCAGATGTTTCATTAAGTGCAAATGGTTTACTGGTTGGGTGGAGGCAGTGGTGGCCCCAATAACTTCATGTTCCGTTTTGCTTGGGAACATAGAAGGGGCTACATTCCCATCTGAATTAAGACTGTGTGGGATTTTCAAGAGATTCCGAGAAAGATATTGAACTTAATACTTCTGTTTCTTCCCTAGCATCTCCAGAAGTGATTCAACGGGGTAACTCAATTCAGAGTTCTGATAATCGGGAAGCTCCTGGAAAAACCTTTAGAGACAGTCGTCCAAACCAATCAGCAGAGAAACTGAGGAAGTACCACAGGTGACTGAATCTTCTCAACGGGACACGGTTAACGTCCTTACCAGAGCTCAGTCTAAGGTTAAACCCATCCATCCTTTAGGTCTTTCCAAAGGAAAACCTATTGAGCTGTCACACCTAGATTTGGAAGGTCTCCAGAAGACTTGTCCTTCCTTAGAGGAAACCCGAAAGCTAGCACTAAATGACAATGTGATTAAAAGAAAGAAGTTTATTTATAAATCTGAGTTCAAAGATAATCTTCTATACAGGACTATAGTGACCGCTGACAATCCCAATGATGTGGGAAGTCTATTAGTCATTCCTAGGGATTGTCGTGAGACTATTTCGAAAATTTCTCATGACCTGCCAGTCTCTGGCCATTTCTTCCATAGGAAGACCTATGAAAAGATCAAAGACTTTTACTTCTGCCCTGGGATGTCCTCGGACATCTATCAGTAATGTAGATCAAGTCACGTATGTCAGCTTTCCTCACAAAAGGGTAGAACTAAGAGTTCCCATGGTCAAAATGCCGATTTTTTCAGTTCCATTTGCTAGAGTTGCAGTGGATATAGATGGTCCCCTCACTCCTCGTTCATCAGGTCATAAATATATTTTGACTATACGTCCAGCTTCCCTGAGGCGGTACCCTTAAAATCCATTACGTCCATAGAAGTAGCAGAAGCTTTACTTTGCATTTTTTCACGGGTAGGTATTCCCCGAGAAATTCTGTCTGATCAAGGGACGCAATTCACATCAGAAGTAATAGAACAAGTTTATCAACTTGTGGGTCAAACCGCTTTTCACTACACCTTACCATCCAATGTGTAATGGACGAGTGGAACGACAACATGCCATCCTTAAGTCTATATTAAAGAAACTCTGTATTCTTAAACCAAATGACTGGCATAGATACCTACCATGTGCTCTCTTTGTAATGCGTGAGATTCCGAGTGACTCCCTTGGATATTCCCCTTTTAATTACTTTACGGAAGACAAGCTCGTGGACCTCTATTTATCTTGAATGAACTGTGGTCCAAAGATATTAATTATTATAATCAAATAGAAGCGCTAAACCACAGGGGTTATACAGACCCAAAGATATTAAAACTGACGTTCAAAACACTTACCAGTTTCTCCTAGAACTTAGGAAAAGACTGGAAGAAACTGCTGATTTTGTTGTCAAAAACCTTAATATATCTATGGAAACTTAAGACATATTTTGACCATAAGAGCTCCCAACGTTAGTTTAATGTTGGTGATGAAGTACTAGTTCTTTTGCCGGACAAATCCAACAAATTATTAATTACCTGGCGAGGGCCGTATAAGGTAACCAAGGTCTGTAATAAGGTAGATTATACATTGGATGTCAAGGGTAAGGAAAGAATGTACCACGTCAATATTTTAAAACGGTATCACCGTAGAGAAGTTAATCTTTGTTTAAACACCTTTGATGAAGACACTTTGTCTTACAGCTTAGTTAGCGGTCATGATTCTTACGAATGTAAAGTCTGCATTATAGATGAGTCTCGCACAGAATCGAAGGAACTACTGGATATCTTAACGGAGGAGCCTTCAACAAATAACTCAAACGTCAACATCAACAGTGAACTATCTGGTAAACAAAAGTCTCAAGTAAGTGCCTTAGTAAATACATTTTCAGACGTATTCACAGAGATCCCAGGACTTACCACTACTGTTATACACAAAATTGAATTATTATCAGCTCAAGAACCAGTTAGACGGAAAGTCTATCCTGTCCCTGTTCACTTACGAAAAACATTTGATAACGAAGTTGACAAAATCTTAGTTGATCATCGAACCTTCTAAATCAGCTTTCTGTTCTCCAGTTGTAATGGTTAAGAAACCAGATAATTCTTACAGACTGGCCCAAGATTTTCGTTATTTAAATGCCATTACTAAATGGGATGCAGAACTCGTGCCAGTAATCGATCATGACTTGTATAAATTCCATGACTAAGTTCTTCTCTGAATTAGATATCTCACAAGCATACCATCAGGTGTCTTTACACCCAGACTCTAAACCATACACTGCTTTTCCCACTCATAGAGGACTAATGCAATATCGCACAATGCCTTTTGGCTTGGTTACCGCGTGTGAGAATAGTCCTCTCTGACTTAAAGAATGTTTCAGTGTATTTTGATATTTACATCACGCATGTCTGGCAAGATCATCTTGCAACACTTGCTTGTTTTAAAAGAGACTAAGAGCTCATGGCCTTACAGTCAAACTACAGAAGTGTTTTCTTGGTTATTTTAAAATACAATACTTGGAGTTTATTTCAGACAATACTTTATCGCCTCTTCCTAACAAAACTAAAGCTGTTCTTGAAAACACTTTCCCTAGTACAAAAAAGTTAAGAAGTTTCCTTGGATCTGTAAACTTCTACAGAAGTTTTGTTCCAAACTTAAGTGGTCTGACTTCCACTCTCAGACTATTTAAAAAAGAATGTTAAAGAACCACTGGTTTGTTCTAATGAAGCGAAACAAAGCATCGAACAAATTAAAATAATATTTTCATACTCTCCTGTCCTAAAATTAAAGATGTTAATGAAGTCTTTTGTCTCAGCACAGACGCCTTTCATTCTGGACTCGGGGCTGTTACTGCAGTATTACGATGAGACTCCGTTCCCGGTATCTTTTGCCAGTATGAAGCTTCTATTACGGGAAGATACTCTACTGTGGAAAAGGAATGTTATGCATTACCATCCACCCTCCCCTCCTCCCAATCCAACAACTGAAAAGGGCTGTTCTCCTTTATTACAACCGCCACTCCACCCTTTATAAGTAGGTTCAAGTACTACTTTTATGAGAAACCCTCCTCTTTAAGGGGGGCTCCTTGACGAGGTAAAGAGGCTATCGGTCTGAGGAATTGGACCTTTTGGTCTTCTTCCTCAGACCGAACCAAATTACCCCCCAATCCCCCCTCCCTTTTCCCATCTTCCCCATCCTCCCTTTTCCCTTTCCTCCTCCCCCTCCTCCTCATCCCTCCCTTATTTCCTTCCCATTTTTACCCTGGGAGCTTCTCTCCACAGGCATTCTAGTTTAGGTAGGGGAAGGGTACCGTGGTCCATTCCCATTCCGTTGAGGTTCTTGGCGGTGGTGTAGTTTGCCGTGGAATCTGGATCGCCTGGGGATGTCCGAATCCCTCTCCGGTCTCCCGGGGGGTGGCCTTGGGTATCTTTCGGGCGACGGGTGTATCTCTGGAGGCCACCTTTCGGATTCCGGGGGTGGTGGCCGAAGGCGGTATGCTTTGTGGCGGATATCCGGCCGCCCTCTTTTGTCCACCGAGGTGGCTCGGTGGATGTGAGGTTGCTATCCCGGATTGCTGGTTTACTGGCATGAAGGGTAGGGTATGGCACGGGTTCCATGCAGCATCTGCACTACTTGTCGGTGTTGAGGTCCTCTTGGCGCGGAGGGGATTTACGCCCCTTTCATTCCTCCTAGGAGCTATTCCTCCACGTTCCCCCCTTTTATTCTTTTTTTTTATTTTTTCTTAAAAACAAAAAGAAAGAAGTAACCTAACCATGGATGCTCTAATCCGTGACTCTACCCCCGGGCCCCTTGATACCGCACCTAGTTCTGACCCTACCTTGTTAATGGATAACTCTTCGGACAACCCTAATACCCCTGTACCTGAGGCAGGTGCCAGTTCGTCACCTGCTTCAGGTCCCACGGACCTGACTGGCCCTTTCGATACATCTGACCTTCACTCTTCTCTGACCTTGATTCCGGCTTCTCCCTCGACGGTGCGGCAATTTTCGAATCGCTCGCCCGTCTCACATCGGACCACCCCTGGTCCCACACCCAAACGACCAAGACCCAAACGACCAAGACCCACACATGACGATTCGACACTTTCTTCCCGTTCATCTCAGAAACGACAAGCTCGTCACGCACTCCCCTTAAACTCTGTTTCAAACTACTCAATGGACAAAGTTTTTACTCTGCGGGCCGACTTCTCCTAATACCTATCTTTCAGACCATAGTA
>WNWK01053423.1:0-11873 GCA_009830355.1 Cherax destructor | reverse complement strand
GAGGCTGAAAATTCCCCCCCCCAACAAGTTTTTTGGGGATGAAAAGGCCTGTTTTGGAAGAAAATGCCCAACAGGACCTACATTACTCAGGAGGAAAAGGCACAGCCAGGACATAAGCCTATGAAAGACAGGCTAACTTTGATGATTTGTGCTAATGCCAGTGGTGATTGCAAAGTGAAGCCTTTACTGGTGTATCTTTTTGAAAATCCTTGAGTGTTTGGCAGATGCGGTGTCAGCAAGTCTAACTTGTGTGTGATGTGGAAGTCTAACAAAAAGGCTTGGGTCACAAAGGACATTTTCTTAGATTGGTTCAATGGCGTGTTTGGCCCCAGTGTGAAGAAATATCTATTGGACAATAATTTGCCACTTAAGTGCCTCCTGATAATGGACAATGCTCCTTGTCATCCTCCAAACTTGGTAGAGAAAATTGTGGAGGAGTTTAAATTCATCAAAGTGAAGTTCTTGCCCCCTAATACCACTCCTCTCCTCCAGCCCTTGGACCAGCAGGTCATTTCCAACTTTAAAACTCTACACCAAAGCAATGTTTCAAAAGTGCTTTGATGTGACCACAGACATGAATATAACCCTAAGAGAATTTTGGAAAAAACATTTCCATATGCTGCATTGTGTAAACCTTATAGGTAAGGCTTGGGAGGGAGTGACTACCAGGACTTTGAACTCTGCCTGGAGAAAATTGTGGCCAGACTGTGTCCTAGAGAGGGATTTTGAAGGTTTTGGGGCTGAGCCTCAGAACCCTGAGCCTGAGCCTGAGCCTGAGCCTGTTGTGGAAGAAATTGTGGAATTGGGGAAGTCTTTGGGGTTAGAGGTGAGTAGTGAGGATGTGGAACAGTTGGTGGAGGAGCACAAGGAAGAGCTAACCACTGAAGTTCTGCAAGAGCTTCAACAGCAACTGGAACAAGAGTCCAGTGGTCAGGACAATGGTTCAGAGGAGGAGGAGGTGGAACAGAAATGGAAGAAATTGCCTTCTTCAAGTATTAGGGAGATCTGTGCCAAATGGAGTGATGTGCAAGGCTTTATGGATGAATATCACCCTAACCATGCTGTTGCAGGCCGTGCTGGCAACCTGTACAATGACACAGTGGTGTGTCATTTTAGGGATGTGTTAAAGAATCGCCAGACACAGAGCTCCCTGGACAAATTTATTGTTAGAAAGAGGTCCAGTGACTCTCAAGCTGGTCCTAGTGGCATTAAAAGAAAAAGGGAAGTAACCCCAGACAAGAACTTGGTACCTGCAGTGTTAATGGAAGGGGATTCCCCTTCCAAACACTAGCATACTACTCCACCTTCTCCCCTCCTCCCGTCCTCCACACATCAACAACTCATTAAATGTAAGTGACATGTTATTGTACAATATTTACATGTGTATTTAGGTATTCTTCATTAAATTGTGTATTATTTAATATCAAAAAGTTATAAAAAATATTTTATTTAACTACTTTTGGAAGTCTTGGACGGATTAAATTTATTTCTATTATTTCTTATGGGGAAAATTGATTCGAGTAACGATTGTTTCGCCTTAAGATATGCCCTCTCTGACAGATTAATATCGTAAGTCGAGGTACCACTGTACCTTGAAACTGAGCACAAAGTAGCGAAAATGTTCGATTTTGGTTGATGTTCAAGAGTAAACAAATCACACCATGCGTCCAATACACATCAACTGGAGAGTCTACTATTCTTGCACAAGTGCGCTGATATTATTTATACCATTTTTACAATGATGCAGTTGTATACATAACAGTAAATCTTCTATTTTTTGTGAGAATAAAAATTCAAAATGGAAAGCAAAAGTAATGTAAGAAGGGCCTGGAGACGTGACTAATGAACAGAGATGTTATTTTAGTGCCAGGAACGTCTGCCTTGTTTATTCTGGACCCTATTTTGAAATTGGAATCGTTTGAAATTTGTGTGAAATTGGCCAAATTGCCATTTTCTGACCACTATTTTGGGTAGTTGAAATTGGTAAATAGGCGGTTTCTTGTACTCAATCGATAGAAGAAATGCCGTTCTAGCAAAATAGCTATAATTTTAGTAGTCTGACACATTGGAATTTGCTGAAAATAGGGCTCAAAGTGGGCAAAATCGCCGATGCGTAAATGTCATGGATACCGCTAACTTCACGAAAGCATAATTCCGTTAGTTTTCTATCAAATTTCATAATTTTTGTGGCGTTATGATCGGAAAAAGATTCTCTATCATTTCATGAGAAAATTTTTTTTTTTTTTTTTTTGAAATTCATTGACCCTGAGAACGATTTTCAGAGACCCCTTGGACCCCCAAAGGGTTAATACTACGCACACTCAGGGCGCAGACCCATTCTCTCATGTCTAGGCAACTCAGGCCTATCGCACTAAATTTGAAGGAATGAAAAATAAAACGTAGCTCTAAGTTCGGTCAGCTACATGAGTGAACGTATATCTACGTGTGGACAGTTTAAGGGTTAAAATCACTAAGAGTGTGTTATTAGTCTTGAAGATGCCATATTAATAACAATAATAACAATAATAATCAATCTGAGGCGCATTAATAATGATAATAATAACACAATAATAATCAATCTGAGGCGTATAAAACATTAATACAGTCAACCCTCCATTTTCGTGCTTAATCCGTTCCAGAGGGATCAAATAAAACTGAAATCAACGAAAACTGAAGCCATTTTCCCCCTAAGAAATAATGTAAATTCAATTAATCCCTTTCAGACACCCAGGAGTATTAACAAAAAATATTTTTTTTAGAGATTAAATATAGATTTACATACAGAAAAGAATGACAAATAAATATAAAGCACTAATAACATGTATAAATGAACATTCAACATCACACTTACCTTTATTGGCGACTCTTGTTGGTGTATAGAAGATGGAGAGGAGAGGGAGGCAAGTTTAGTGTTGGGAGGCAGGACAAAATACTTCAATTTGACACTAATATCAGCTCTACGGCTTATTTATCTATCACAATTCATCTAATATGACATAATAAACAATATTAATAAAATAGAAACATGATACAGTACACCCTCATTTAGCACGACTTTATGTTGCACGATTTGGGTATTACACGACTGAAGAATTGCGGCACATTTTTATCTAACACGACGTATTACACGGTTCGCGGGAGGGTAAAAAAAAATGAGCCTACAGGTCCTTCACAAACCATCCCACTAACAGAATATTTGCCCAACCAATTTTCAATGCTCTCCAAGCAATAAGCTTAGATAATTCTATTCACTCATGCGCAAGTCCCACTCAAATCAAATTGTGTGTGTGGGGATGTGAGGGAAAAAGTCCATAGATAGGAGTGATGTAAGTGTGAAGGTATGTTGAGTGATGGTTGAATGGTAGTTTGCTTGTTAAGGTGGGGTGAGTGTCTAGCTGCTGCTATACCCCCCCCCCTTTTTCCACCCGGTGAGAGGTGTAATGCTAGGCTCCGGCCACAGGTTGAAATCACTTGACTGACCACGCCCGATCTCACTGTAAGTACTTCACGGCTGCTCGTATCTTCATTATTTTATGTTTAAGAGCTTCACTCTTTAATAATTTTGGAGCTTCACTCATGTCTAACAACATTCACTTCTGCTATGTCCTGCCTTGGTTTTTGGTAGAGTTATTTATTACAGTTTCGCCATTTCTTTTAAAGGCCTTATGCCTACTATGTAAATTAATGCTAGAGTGGTGAGTAATTACAGTGGACTCCCGAGTTTCGTAAAAACTTCACTCCTGAAGTCTTCTCAAGTGCCATTACCGAACGAATTTACTCCCTTAAGGAAAAATGTCACGTAGGTTAGTCTATTTCAGACCCCCAAAAATACTTTTCCACAAGCACTTACAATATTATACTTACATAAATGTACGATTTCCGGGGTTTACGAAACTCGGGGTCCACTGTATAGTGGTTTGTTTCACAGTCCTCTGTTTCCGCATGGATCATCGGATTCAAGGCTGAGTGGGGGGCCAGCGTACTCACCAATTGAGAAACAGTTACCACCAATTTTACACTACACCAGTAGTACCTCAGTCCACACTAGAAACATCAGGCAACTGTACGTTACCAGGGAACAACTTTCAACTGAGTCCCTGACATCATTTGTGACATTGTGGATGTTGAAAAACTGATGGATTTGTGGAAAACATCGAGGCAACAACAATACCACCACCACGGAGTATAATATGGATTCATTGCTTTTGTGTTAAGATCATCACAGCTGTAAATATCTAGCTTTGGATTATATATATATTTTTTTGTTTTCATTTTTCATTTTTTCTTAAGATAGGATTATTATAATCATATTTACGTATTTATTATTTAAATTTCATTCTATTAAAATAAAGTGTTTATTTTTCTTGTTATTAGTCTTTTTCTATTATACTTTTCCTGAGAAGATTGGCGACAACCTTCACAAGTGGCGACCTTGCCAGGATTCGACTCAAAGCTTCGACACCTCGAACAAGATTCGACGCTACTCGGACAGAGCCGGCAGTACATTATTGGAACTCCACCATTAGTGACGGTGGTCACCTCCACCGCTCCACACCACAGACGGTTGCCACCCTCCATAAGTATTCATTTACGATAGTAGGACTACAGTTAAGGTATTTAAAGGATTTGGTGATTGTTAATTACTCTTTGTTTATGTTAGTCAAGTCAAGGCAGGATGTGCTAGTTGCTTCTGCCACCTTTGTTTTGAGCTTGAAGATTATTTTAGGAATAGACTCTAGGGATCCGAGATTTTCCAGTGATAAATCTTCTTCATTGAGTTCTTTTATGTTATATCAAGGGAACTGTCATAGGACACTCTTGATTATAGTGGGAAGAGTGGATGGTCAAGTGATCCCATTCTCCTTACTGTTTGGTCGGAGCTGGCATAGAACCCTCCGGTCAATTTATACTGTATAAATCGAAGTAGGGATTGAACCCTCCGGTTTTGTTTGTTCAGTTGTAGTGGAGCAGGATTTGAACCCTCTCTTTTCTATGATCTGTTTCATTCACCCAGTAAGTTAAGTTATCCCGGTTAGTATGGAGGAATACCAGTTCTGGCTGAATGCTGGGGTTAAGCTAGGTATTACGAGGAAAACTTTAGAATCTTTCATAGAAACAAGAGAGACAGTTAGAAAGGGATCGAGAAAGACAAGAGAGACAGTTAGAAAGAGAACAAGAAGAGAAAAAGGAGAGAGAGAGAATTGAAAGAGAAGAGAAAAAGGAGAGAGAGAGAATTGAGAGGAGAGAGAAAGGAGAAAGAAAAAATTGAAAGAGAAGAAAAAAAAGAACGTGATAGACTTGATCGTGAAGAAAGAGCACAAATACGGGAACAACAAGCTAGAGAACGTGATGCACGCACTCTAGAGAAAGAATTAGAGGAAAGAGCAAAAGCTAGAGAACATGAGGAACGAGAAAAAGAGAAAGATCGTGAAGTAGAGAAAGCTCGTCTAGAATTAGAGAATAAGAAACTAGGTCTTACCCAGCAGAAATTAAATGAGGGCGTAGTGGAGTGTCCCACTCCTTCATATACCCCCACCCCCAACTTACCACCCTTCACAGAGGGGGAAGACATAACTTCTTATATTATCAGATTTGAAAATACAGCTGCCCTCTGTGAATGGCCATTTGATTCTTGGGCTACTAGGCTGGGTATGTTATTCTCAGGGACAGCTTTGAACATTTATGCAACTTTGTCACATGATATCATTTGTGACTATAATCTGTTGAAGAAGGCAATTCTTAAGGCCTACCAGAAAACCACTAACTCTTATAGGAAGAATTTCAGGTATGCCGCATTACAACACGGTCAGAATTTCCAGCAGTTACAGATTACTCTCTTTCGGTTGTTTGATTTTTGGATAGACAGTGCAGGAATTGATCACACTTATGAATCTCTTAGAGATTTCATGGTTGCCAACCAGTTCCTGACGGCTCTGCCCCACCAGATACGAACCTTCATTAGAGAACGTAATCTGATTACGGCTGCGGAAGTTGCTGAAGCTGCTGACTTGTATGCGGAAGCCCATAATTCCTATAAGGGCCTGAAGGGGTCGATCCCTAAGGGCAATGGTTCACCAGAACCAAAGGTTAAGTCTCATGTAGAGGGAGAACAAAAATCATTTATCCCAGTTTGTCATGTATGTGGTGGAAAAGGACATAAACGCCCTGATTGCCCTTCTAAGATAGTTCACAAGGTGGGTAGATGCGTCAAAGAAGGTAATGAACAAGCTCCCTTCTGTTCAGGAACCGTTAATGGTCTTAAGGTATCTAAGATATTAAGAGACACTGGATGCACTTGTATAGTCATTTCGGATAAACTGTTCCCTAATCTCAAACCCACACATGCCTCCACTACTCTTTCAGATTACTTGGGCCGTACAGACACGTTTCCTACCATGCGGTGTTACATCAGGTCCAAATGGTTTACAGGTTGGACTAATGCGGTACTAGCTCCCATCACAACTTGCTCTATAATAATAGGTAACGTTAAAGGTGCCATTCCTCCTTGGAAGAGCGATCTTTCGTCACCTCACATAGATGCAAGTTTTTCAGCTCAGCCTCCTCCCAAGGTAGATAAGCTCCTTGTCAATTCTGTTGCTAAATCTCCCTTATCTCGAAGTAATAGTCATTTAAAAGTTGAAACAGATGATACTGCACTTGGAATAGAGATGGCAGGATCACCTGTTCACTCAGTAGAGGACAGTAATGTTGCCACCTCCAACCATATACCATCTGTCCCAAATAAAGTAAAGACTAAAGCTCAGGCTTTACCTTCTATTGATCCTTTAATTGCCACAGATCTTCGGTCCAAAGATAACTTTATCAATTTACAGCAGACTTGCCCTTCACTTCGGGATTGCCATAGTCATGCTATAAATAATACAGTTATCCAGGGAAGATACTCGTCACATAAGTTTGAATATTGTGACGGGATCTTATATAAATCTGTGTTTAAACCTAATTCTCTTACAGTAGATTATTCCCTCCTAGTCATTCCCGACAAATGCCGCGAGTCAATTCTCCAAATGGCTCATGACCTGCCAGTGACCGAACACTGGGCCCATCGTAAGATATGGCATAAAATCAGACATACGTATTTCTGGCCACATATGTACACGCAGGTGTCAAAGAAGTATGGGTCGTGCAACAGGTGTCAATGGCTTACTACACCTCATATCCACGATCCTGCTTCCGGTATTTCTGAGCCTATAAATTCCCTCCACCGGAAACGAGATACCCATAACTTAAATTCTATTTACTGGGGAAAGAATTCATTCTAGAAACAGATCATAAACCATTGGTATACAGTCATACCCCGTGTTACGATGCTATCATCTTACGTTATTTTCGAGTACCGATATTTATAACGTAAAAAATTTGATTGTGATTTACGATGTTTGCTTCGTGTAACGACATTCGTACCGGACATGTCCGCTTGGCGCCCAGCTGAGCGCGCACTCCAGGGAGCGTCAGTGTGCTATTGTTTACAAGTGAGAGCGACCACCCACCCACACCCACGCATTCATACCAGTATATTGTCATTATTCCACTGTTTTTAGTGCTTGCAACTGCTAAATAAGCCACCATGGGCCCCAAGAAAGCTCCTAGTGCCAAGCCTGTGGTAAAGAATGTGCAGGGAGTGAAGCATTCATGCAGGGAGTGTAGCATTTATGCAGGGAGTGTAGCAGGCATGCAGGGAGTGTAGCAGGCATGCAGGGAGTGTAGCAAAGATGCAGAGAGTGTAGTAGGGATGCAGGGAGTGTAGCAGGCATGCAGGGAGTGTAGCAAAGATGCAGGGAGTGTAGCAGGGATGCAGGGAGTGTAGCAGGGATGCAGGGAGTATAGCAAGGATGCAGGGAGTGTAGCAGGGATGCAGGGAGTGTAGCAAGGATGCAGGGAGTGTAGCAAGGATGCAGGGAGTGTAGCAAGGATGCAGGGAGTGTAGCAAGGATGCAGGGAGTGTAGCAAGGATGCAGGGAGTGTAGCAAGGATGCAGGGAGTGTAGCAAGGATGCAGGGAGTGTAGCAAGGATGCAGGGAGTGTAGCAAGGATGCAGGGAGTGTAGCAAGGATGCAGGGAGTGTAGCATTCAAAGAAAAAGGCCAGTAACCCCAGAAAAGAACTTGGTACCTGCAGTGTTAATGGAAGGGGATTCCCCTTCCAAACACTAGCATACTACTCCACCTTCTCCCCTCCTCCTGTCCTCCACACATCAACAACTCTTCAATAAATGTAAGTGACATGTTATTGTACAATAATATTTACATGTGTATTTAGGTATTATTCATTAAATTGTGTATTATTTAATGTCAAAAAGTTCTAAAAAATATTTTATTTAACTACTTTTGGAAGTCTTGGACGGATTAAATTTATTTCCATTATTTCTTATGGGGAAAATTGATTCGTGTAACGATTGTTTCGCCTTAAAATATGCCCTCTCTGACGGATTAATATCGTAAGTCGAGGTACCACTGTACCTAGAAACTTTTAAGGGAACCAACAGTCGCCTCTTGAGGTGGACATTGGCAATCCAGTCTTTTAAGTTTCATATAGTGTATATAAATGGTTCATCTTATTTCTCTGACTGGTTAAGTCGTGACAGTCAGTAGAATATTTGTACTTATGCGACTTTCATTTTTTTGGGGACTTTTACCTCATAATTTCTACTTCTATTCCTTGACTAGCATTCTTGGTATGGGGGAGTGTGAGGGAAAAAATCCATAGATAGGAGTGATGAAAGTGTGAAGGTATGTAGAGTGATGGTTGAATGGTAGTTTGCTTGTTAAGGTGGGGTGAGTGTCTCGCTGCTGCTATACCCCCCCCTTTTTCCACCCGGTGAGAGGTGTAATGCTAGGCTCCGGCCACAGGTTGAAATCACTTGACTGACCACGCCCGATCTCACTGTAAGTACTTCACGGCTGCTCGTATCTTTATTATTTTATGTTCAAGAGCTTCACTCTTTAATTATTTTGGAGCTTCACTCATGTCTAACAACATTCACTTCTGCTATGTCCTGCCTTGGTTTTTGGTAGAGTTATTTATTACAGTTTCGCCATTTCTTTTAAAGGCCTTATGCCTACTATGTAAATTAATGCTAGAGTGGTGAGTAATTATTGTGGTTTCTTTCACAGTCCTCTGTTTCCGCACGGATCATCGGATTCAAGGCTGAGTGGGGGGCCGGCGTACTCACCAATTGAGAAACAGTTACCACCAATTCTACACTACACCAGTAGTACCTCAGTCCACACTAGAAACATCAGGCAACTGTACGTTACAAGGGAACAACTTTCAACTGAGTCCCTGACATCATTTGTGACATTGTGGATGTTGAAAACTGATGGATTTGTGGAAAACATCGAGGCAACAACGATACCACCACCACGGAGTATAACATGGATTCATTGCTTCTGTGTTAAGACCATCACAGCTGTAAATACAGTGGACCTCGGTTAACGAATACCCCGGAAATCGTGCAATTATGTAAGTATAATTTTGTAAGTTCTTGTGGAAGTGTATTTTTGGGGGTCTGAAATAGACTAACCTACGTGAAATTTTTCCTTAAGGAGTAAATTCGTTCGGTAATGGCACTTGAGCAGACTTCAGGAGTGAAGTTTTACGAAACTCGGGGGTCCACTGTATCTAGCTTTGGGTTATATATATATTTTTTTGTTTTCATTTTTCATTTTTTCTTAAGATAGGATTATTATAATCATATTTACGTATTTATTATTTAAATTTCATTCTATTAAAATAAAGTGTTTATTTTTCTTGTTATTAGTCTTTTCTATTATACTTTTCCTGAGAAGATTGGCAACAACCTTCACAGGGGAAGTACCCTGTCTGGTGTGGGGAAGTATCCTGGCTGGTGTGTGGGGAAGTACCCTGGCTGGTGTGTGGGGAAGTACCCTGGCTGGTGTGTGGGGCAGGATGACTTTGTTTACGGCTGATGCTGGCCCCACCCTCCAACCTTCATTATCTCTCTATGTCATATTTTTATTAATTTGGGAGTCTTTATCATGCTGCTACGTTATTTATGTTATACCTAATATTATTCTGGAATAAATATGATAGGTAGAAAACTTATTGATAGTAATATTAAGTATTATTATACAATATTTTAGTGTGGTGAGCTCACACCTCCACACACCATGGTGGTCCATGAGTAACTGAGCTGAGAGACTGCTAGTGCCATCTCCCTCATAGCCCCTGACTGACTGACTGACTTGACTGAATCACTTACTGACTGGCTTGATTGAATCACTTACTGACTGGCTTGACTGAATCACTTACTGACTGACTTGACTGAATCACTTACTGACTGACTTGACTGAATCACTTACTGACTGACTTGACTGAATCACTTGACTGAATCACTTCACCAGAACCTCTACCATCCACTTATGCCAACAACCAACACCCATCCACTTATGCCGATAACCATCCACCTCAGCCCAGTAGGGCCACACCATCCATATCCACTCTCTTCACAAACATCATTACCCACAATTTAAGATAAGAAATACTATTATTTCTATTGCATTTGTAGTCTTAAGCAGTAATATATCACGACAATCAACTACAATTACATATTCGCCTTCAATTTTTGCAAGATCTGTTGGTCTAAAAAAAAAACGTGTTTGGCTTTTTGGGGACTCCCAGGAATGTACAGTCATCCCTCGGTTTTCGATTTTAATCCGTTCCAGATGGATCGGCTAAAACCAAAATCGGCGAAAACCAAAACTATTTTCCCCATAAGAAATAATGGAAATTCAATTAATCCGTTTGGAAAAAAACAAATTTTGAATGAACTGAATGTGGCACTTACCTTTATTGAAGACTGATGTTGTTGGATGGGAGAGAGGGAAGAGGGGAGAGGGAAGAGACCCTAATTTTGGAAGGGGAATCCCTCCATAAGGACTCTAGGTATATCGATATTGTTATTTGGAGTGTTCTTGGAGGCGTGGGAATGCAATGATAAGGCTTCGGAGGCTTCTTACTTTATTTGTAATAAAGGTGCGGGTAACAGGCTGCGTGTCTGTGGCCATAGCCCAGGTGGGCCATGCCCCTTGCGAGAGGGAGAGGAGTAGGCCTATTGACTGAGTGAAGTCTGGGCGCCAAGTGAGAGTGGGCCAGGGCGGGTCTGGTAGACGTGGGTACGCCTACCAGGCTTGCCCTCTGGCGGAAACTATCGAAACTAGCATGGCTCGAAATATGAACTCAGCTGGCAGACAGCATGGCTGTCTGTGCAGACAGTCAGGCTGTCTACATCGCTCGGTCACGCTACCCATGGTCGACCCGACCATGAATGGCATTAAAAAAACTCGGGTCTCTCTCTCGCAAGAACAGGTCCCCCCTGCAAGTCCCTCAATTGCCAACTCTTGTATCGCCGCCTGTGCAACCCCTGTCACTTTTGCTGCAGCCGTCCAGCAATCAGCAGCCAAGGCTAGGACGAACAGCAAACCTCAGACCAAGCCGAATCAAAACGGCAGGTCAGGTTATGACCGGAGGGCTAGCAAGACGACTTTGCCAGTGTCTCCTCCATCTAAGTCCAAGCGTCATAAGCGCACACCGCCGCCAGCACCACTCCGCGAAGCGTGTGGTTACCTGTTTTAACTGTGGTAAAAGAGGTCATTACGCTCTGAGTGTTATAAACCTCAGCCTCCACGCCGTGATAATCACCGTCCCCGTGCGCAGCACCGGGAGGCGATTGTGTTTACCACCATACATCCAGTCATACCTCCAGTGAGTGCACAAGTTGCGTAGCATCTTGTCGGCGCACCACGGCAAGCGCCCGCCCGGAGCCCGAGCTAGCCGGAGCCCCTCCAGTAGTTCGGGGAAGAGACGCGCCAGAAAAATCCCACCGCTGTCACCATT
>WNWK01053422.1:0-11873 GCA_009830355.1 Cherax destructor | reverse complement strand
CCCCCAAAAACCTCCCCAGGTATCTCCAGTAGGAGCACTGCATTCTGGGCCCCCAAAAAAGTATGGAAGCAGGGATGTCTCCCGGAACACAGGCGGGAGAATCATGATTAAAACATTAAAAACTAGGGGGATTGGGGCCAAACTTGCTCAAAAAAATTATCCCTTTAAAAAGAAAAAGACTCGGCAGACGATGAAACATCCTCCCAAGGAAAGCAGGTGTCCATTGGCTCGTGGAAAAACCTAAGTGTGGGGGGGCCAAGACGCCTGCCTCCATTTTGGGGATTATATCCCCCCTGGCTGTCTTAAAGAAGGCGCTGGACAAGCACCTAAAGTCAGTATCTGCCCAGCGGCCAGGTGTTTCATGTCGGGTTGCGAGAAAACAGTAACAGCCTGGTTGATCGGCCTTGACCCACCATGAGGCCTTGTCATAGACCGGGCCGCAGGGCGTTGCTCCCGAAACCCTCTCCAGGTATACCCAGTAGGAGCACTGCATTCTGGGGCCCCAAAAGTGATGGAAACAAGGATGTACAACCCCCACCAACCAGGGGGCCCAAAGACGGGAATATGACAGCAAAGGTAAGGGGACACACTAGCCGACATTGAAGGACCCACATAGGGGAAAATTCTATTGGGATTTAAACCCTGGGGAAAATTTAAACTGGGAGAATCTAAAACCCATGGAGGACCAGAGACATGGAGAGCCAAGATGCTGGGCATACTTGAAAACTTAATGTACCAACATATTAGGAATATTCGACTTTGATATGTAATTTAAACAAAAAGTCCGGTCTAAATGGCTGCTCAATTCTGTCTAGGGGGATTTAAATTACACTGAAAAAACAGCAACTCTCGAGCCCGCATCCCCACATTTAAAAATAATAATTTTTTATGGATGGACATTAAAACTCACCTATACAAAAATATATTTTATTAATTAAAATAACGTATATACAACTTATAACCCTCAAAAAAAACCACATTCCCGTTCACACTAGCTACTCCTCCCGATACTAGCACATAGCACACTAACACACTAGCACACTAAACAACCACAGCTCACTAGCACACTAACACATTAGCACACTGCTCCTCCCCAGCTCACAGCACACTAGCACACTAGCACACTAGCTCACTCCCCTCTCTAGTAGTAAAAGAACGGGGAGGCCCCAGCCTTTCCTTCACTTCTGCCTGGTAGGTAATTACCACAGGAAAAAACACCATAACCTTTTGCATAAACAGGCCTCTGCATACGGGGGTTTAAATAAACCTGAGAGCATTTAAAACACTAAAAAAATTAAAGTATCACAAAAAAACCTACCCCCCACATCTGACACCCCCAACTCCTCTGCTGTTAACCATTTCAAAACACCCCTCATCTGCCCTGTCCCCACTGTGCTGACGGGAAAAAAAGCCTGGATTCGAAAATGGAGCTCTTAAACAATGTTTTTTTTTTAAATTTTCTGGAACGCGTAACGGAAACCCCCCAGGAAGAGGAGGGACAAACCCAGAAAGGCTAGGCTCTCGTATTCACCTTGAGCAGTTCAGACATAGAAGACATCAGTAAAAAGGCCCTTAGGCACTAGTGACCACAATGTAAGTGTCTAATACATATAGAACAATGGAGAGTGAAGCCCGAGAAGGACGGGAAAAACCAAAACTTAAAAAGGGGACAAACAAGTGAAAATTTTCCGTGAGGTGCAGTGTAATGAGCCAGGGGAAAGACAGTAAATAAATGTAAATAAAAAAAAAAAGGGGGGGGCGGAGAAGTTCGTATCAAGGGCACAGAAACAAGGGGAAGACCAGGTGAGCCCATGGTTTCCAAGAGGTGTGGAGAGGCCAAAACCCAAAATGTGCAAGAGCAGAAAAATATAGTGGCAAGGAGCTGACAGAGCGACCGGAAAAATGGGAAAGCTCAGCTTATGATTCAAGGTATTCACGTGAATATAGAAGGTACAAACCAAAAAGGGGGGGCCCAGCTTTCTGGACCGTGCCCCAACCGGGGGTGATGAAACTGCTAGGGGGTAGATACCTCAAGCGGTGGGCTGAATTATCTCTCCTCTGGTCCCGAGGGGGGGAGCAGTGCATTGTGTGTGCCTTAAAACAATCTTCAATAAAACTTTTAAAAAAGGGGCCCGCCGAGGTTGGAAGACAGCAAATGTGTCCCGAGTTTCAAGAAAAGGAGATAGACAGACTGCACTAAACTTCAGTGATGGTGACATGTATTGTATGTAAAGTTATAGATAAGATTATCAGGAAAAGAGTGGTGGAGCACCTAGAACAGAATGGCCTAATACATGACAACCAGCACGGCTTCACGTAGGAAATCCCATCATTAACCAGTTGGAGTTCTATGACAAGGTAACGAAGTAAGCTCTAGGGAGGGATGGGTAGACAGCATCTTTTGGACTGTAAGAAGGCTTGCGACACAGTTCCACACAAGAGACTGGTTGAAAAACTAGTGGAGAAGGCAAGAATACAAGGGAAAGTACTGCAAAGGATCAATGAATACCTAACAGGAAGAAAACAACGTTGTTGGTCGAGACGAGGTGGGAGTGGGTATCTGTCGAGTAGGGTTCCACAAGCGTCAGCCCTAGGTCCAGTGCCGTTTCTTGTATATAGAATGATATTACGGAAGGGATAGAGCCAGAGGTGCTCCTGTCTGCAGACGATGTGAAACTAATGAGGAGAATACAAGCAGAAGAAGATAGATAAGCCTCAGGGGATCTGGACAGGCTGCAAGCCTGGTCTGACAAATGGCTCCTGGAGTTTAACCCCACCAAATGCAAAGTTATGAAGATGGGAGAAGGACAAAGAAGCCCCAGAGTACAGGCTAGAGTCCGAAGACTGCAAACTTCACTAAAGGAAAAGGACCTTGGGGTAAGTATAATACTGAGCACATCTACTGAGGCGCACATCAACCAAATAACCTCTGCAGCATATGGGCGCCTGGCAAACCAAAGGGAATCGTTCAAGACTGTACACCGTGTAGTCAGGCCCATACTGGAGTATGCAACACCAGTTTGGAACCCACACCTGGTCAAGCACATCAAGACAAGTCAATGATCTAAGGAGCATGTCGTATGGAGGAGATAAGTGCCAGGTGGATAGGGACAGGATGCTTGAGATGGGACACAGCAACAGTTGGGAAGTTGAAGACTCATATGAGTAAAAGGGATGTGAGGAAGTCTGTTTGCAGTTGTCAGGAAGTGGAACAATCTGAGAGTGATATAGTGGAGGCAGGTATTACACATAGCTTTAAGAAGAGGTATGATAAAGCTCATGGACCAGGGAGAGAGTGGACCTAGTAGCGAGTAGTAAAGAGGGGGCCAAGAGCTATGAATCGTCCCTGCAGCCACAATTAGATGAGTACAATTATGTAAGTACACACACATACATAAACACACACACACACACACACACACACAGAGCAAGACTGCAAGGAGCATAACTGGAACTCATGTTCACCTGAGCAGTTCAGACACTGGGGACATCACATGTGCTTCTGTGCTTTTAATACATAATAGAGTTACAAGTGGAGAGGGTAACAGGAGCTGAATGGGAAAAGCTAAACTATAAAGGTGGGATTACACAGGTGGGGAGGAAGTTCCTGGGGGGCTCAGTGGGACAGAGAATTGGTAAGAAAGTCAGTAAACGAAATGATGGAATACGTAACAACAAAATGCAAGGAGGCAGGGGAAAATTTTTTGTTCCAAGGGCAACAGAAATAATGGAAAGACCTGAACGAGCCCTTGGTTTACAGAAGATGCAGAGGCAAAAACTAAGTGCACTACAGAAGGGAAAAAAGTACAGAAGACAAAGAACCCAGGAAAATAAGAAGATTAGTCGAAGAGCCAGAAACGAGTATGCACAGATAAAGAGGGGTGCCCAGCGACAGTTCGAAAACAACATAGCATCGAAAGTCAAGTCTGACCCGAAACTGCTGTATAGCCACATTAGGAGGAAGACAACAGTCAAAGACCAGGTAATCAGGCTGGGGGAAAGAAGGTGGGGTGCTCACAAGAAACGATCAAGAGGTATGTGAGGAGCTCAACACGAGATTTAAGGAAGTATTTACAGTGGAGACAGGAAGGACTCTAGGAAGACAGAACAGAGGGGGGCATCAACAAGGAATATACCAACAAGTGCTGGATGACATAAAACAACTGAGGAGGTGAAGAAGCTGCTCAGTGACCTTGATACCTCAAAGGCGATGGGACCGGACAACATCTTCCGTGGGTCCTTAGAGAGAAGAGACGCTGTGTGTGCCACTAACCACAATCTTCAACACATCACTCGAAACTGGGCAACTACCTGAGGTATGGAAGACAGAAAATGTAGTTCCCCTTTTTAAGAAAGGAAACAGAACGAAGCACTATCCTATAGACCAGTGTCACTGACGTGTATAGTATGCAAAGTCATGGAGAAGATTATCAGAAGGAGAGTGGTAGAGCACGGAACGGAATATGATTATAAATGACAACCAGCACGGATTCAGGAGGCAAATCCTGTGTCACAAACCTCCTGGAGTTTTATGACAAGGTAACAGAAGTAAGACACGAGAGGGAGGGTGGGTTGACTGCTTTTTCTTGGACTTCAAAAAGGGCCTTCGATACAGTTCCTCACAAGAGATTAGTGCAGAAGCTAGAGGATCAGGCACGTATAACAGGAAGGGCCCCTGCAATGGATCAGAGAATACCTGACAGAGAGGCAAAACGAGTCATGGTACGTGATGAGGTATCACAGTGGGCGCCTGTGACGAGCGGGGTCCCACGGGGGTCAGTCCTAGGACCAGTGCTATTTTGGGTAAATGTGAATGACATGATGGAAGGGATAGACTCAGAAGTGTCCCTGATCGCAGATGATGTGAAATTAATGGGGGAGAATTAAATCAGATTGGGGTCAGGCAGGACTACAAAAAGTCCTGAACAGGTTGGACACCTGGTCCAGCAACTGGCTTCGAATTTAACCCGCTCAATGCAAAGTCATGAAGATCGGGGAAGGGCAAAGGAGACCCAGAACAGAGTATAGGCTAGGTGGCCAAAGACTGCAAACCTCACTCAAAGAAAGATCCTGGGGAGAGTATAACACCGAGCAAGTCTCCGGGAAACACACATCAACCAGACAATTTTGCAGCATATGGGCGCCTGACAAACCTGAGAATAGCGTTCCAATACCTTAGTAAAGGGAAACGTTCCAAGACACTGTACACTGTGTACGTCAGGCCCATATTGGAGTATGCAGCACCAGTTTGGAACCCACACATGGTCAAGCACGTCAAGAAATTAGAGAATTCAAAGGTTTGCAACAAGGTTAGTTCGGGCTAAGGTAATGTCCTCGAAGAAGGTTATTGGAAATCGGCCTGACGACACTGGAGGACAGGACGGTTAGGAAGACATGATAACGACATACAAAATACTGCGTGGAATAGATAAGGTGGACAGAGACAGGATGTTCCAGAGAGGGGACACAGAAACAAAGGGTCACAATTGGAAGTTGAAGATCAGACGAGTCAAAGGGATGTTAGGAAGTATTTCTTCAGTCTTGAGTTGTCAGGAAGTGGAATAGTCTAGCAAGTAATGTATTGGAGGCAGGAACCATACATAGCTTTAAGACGAGGAATGACAAAGTGCATGTAGCAGGGAGAGAGGACCTGAGGGTCAGTGAAGAGGCGGGGGCAGGAGCTAAGTCTCGGCCCCTGCAACCACAATTAGGTGAGTACAATTAGGTAGGTGAGTACACACACACACACACACACATACACACACACACACACACACACACACACACACACATCGGAGGAGGAAGAGGATCACAGGAGAGAGAGAGAGAGAGAGAGAGAGAGAGAGAGAGAGAGAGAGAGAAGAGGAGAGAGAGGAGAGAGAGAAGAGGAGAGAGAGAGAAAAGAAAAGGAAAAAAAAATTAAATTTGTGCCACAACAGAGTGAGAGTGGCAGCCAGTCAAAGTTATCAGGCAGATTATCAGAGAAAGCTGAGATAAGATAAGGCTTCACTGGCAGTAACTTCATCAACAGTGTGTTAGGGGGTTTGGGAAATTCACTCTAACTTCAATATTTTGCTTTTCATGTGCAACCAAGGTACATGTGCAACACCTAGGTACATGTGCAACACCTAGGTACCATCACTGATGTGACGTTTCATATACACGTCTCACCTATACACTCGATTTCAATACATTTTTGTTATTTTGGGTTGATTAAATTGGGTTAGGTTAACCAACCTTAAAAACTCAATCTAACCAACTGAGAATATCATATTTAATATCTATTTAATTTCTAAAGTTAGAACGGACAAAATACGTCCCACCCACACAGGGATCGATCTGGTTACTGACAACCTCTACTACTGCGATGCCCAGGCTTCCACTTCCTCTACACTCACTCTACACTATTATTATTACTATTATTATTATTATTATTATTATTATTATTATTATTATTATTATTATTATTATTATTATTATTTTAGTATGAGAATATCCCAGAGGCATCTCCTTTCCAGAGGCATCCCCTATCTTAGTGGTATTTCCTATCACAGAGGCATCTCCTATCACAGGCATCTCCTATCCTAGAGGCATCCCCTTCCCAGAGGCATCTTCTTTCCCAGAGGCATCTTCTATCCCAGAGGCATATCCTACCCCAGAGGCATCTTCTATCCCAGAGGCATATCCTATCCCAGAGGCCTTTGCTACCCCAGAGACATCTCTCCAAAGAGGCATACCCTATCCCAGAGGCATCTCCTTTCCCAGGGCATCTCCTATCACAGGCATCTCCTTTCCCAGAGGCATCTTCTTTCCAGGACATCTCCTATCCCAGAGACATCTCCTATCTCGAAGAATCTCCTATCCCAGAGACATCTCTTCTAGAGGCATAGGATATCCCTCATCAAGGTCATTGATATATTTTATAAACAACTTGTTACAGATCCCCACTCGGATTTAACCCCATTTATGCACATCTCTGCTTCCTATTGGGGAGCCATGACTCGATCCATGACAACACTTTTCCCCAATGCCATGAGCTGCCACTTTCTTTAATAGTCTCTGGAGCGGTACTCTATCAAAGCCTTACTAAAGTCTAAATAAACAATAACGAATTCTTATCGTGATCAACAGACTCAAAAGCTTTACTGAAGAAGGTTAATAAATTAGTTAGACAGGAACTGCCCTCATGAATCCCGGCTGAGTATCATTAATGAAATTATGCTTTGTCCAGATGGTTTCTTATAATATCAGCTATAATTGACTCTAGTAATTTGCCTAAAATTGAGGGCAGGCTTACTGGGCGGGGGTTTTTACGGTAACGACATTAGCATCTTCCACATATCAGACACTAAACCCGTTTGAAGAGATAAATTAAAAATATTAGTTAATGGTTCACATAGTTCCATTTTGCATTCCTTTAAAAATCCTTGAAAAGATCATCAGGACCCAGTGATTTATTTTGTTTCAATCGGTCTACTTGTTTCATAACCAATCGCTAGTGACTGTGATATTACATAATTTATTTTCAGGGCCACTATAAAAGTTAATTGCTGGGATATTGTTGTGTCTTCCTGTGTGAAAGCGAGAGTAAATAATTATTAAAAATAGAGCACATTTCATTATCCCTTTTCAGTAAGATGGCCAGAGTTGTTTTTAGGGGGCCTATCTTATCTCTAACTTTTGTTCTATAAACCTGAGAAAACTTTTTGGGTTAGTCTTCAATCCCAAGCAACTTTAACTTCGTAGTCCCATTTAGCTTTCTTATTCCCTTTTAACATCCCTCCCAACATCAATATTGATTCATAAGATGACCCTCACCTCTTTGATGCTTCTATAAATTCCTTTTTCAGCCCTAGAAGATATTTGAGCCCTTATTCATCCATTTTGGGTCATTTCTATTCGATCTATTTTATATGGGAAAAACGTCCTTTGGGCAGCATGTATAGTGTTCAGAAAGCTGTCATATTGATAGCTCTCTTCGTTACTCCAGTCAACAGATGATAAGTGCTCTCTAAGCCCATTGTAATCTGCTAAACGAAAATCTGGGACCGTTACTAAGTTGTTTCTACTATCATATTTCTATTTAAGCTAAAGTTAATTGATTTGTGGTCGCTTGAGCCGAGTTCTTCCGTATTTCTAAATTATAGAAGAGGGTTTTTGTTTGCCAAAACCAAGTCCCAAACAGGTTATTTCCCTTGTAGGTTCGGTCACAAACTGCTTCAAAAACAATCCTGAACTACTTAAAAAGTTGTTAGATACTAAATTCCCAGTCAAAAAAATTTCCCAAACAATCTGACTAAAGTTAAAGTCCCCCAGAATTACTACATTATCGTGCCCTTGTGGCCTTAACAGTTTCCTCCCAAAGTAGTCTCCCTTGGTCCCTATCTAAGTTTGGGGGACGGTATATCACGCCAAGATCAATTTTCCATCCCTCTGAAAATTCTATCCAGACAGACTCTGTATGTGTTATTTCAGACTTTATACCCATTTTTATGCAACAATTTAAACAATCTCGACACAGAGTGCCACCCCCCTTACCAACCTTTGTCTTGAAACAATTTAAATCCTGAAGGGACATTCAGCAGGCATTCCCGATTTTCATTTAAACCACATCTCAGTTATGGCAAAACATCAATGTTACCCACACTTGCAACTAATCTTAATTCGTCCATCTTATTTTGCATACGTGTATTAGTATAAAATATGTTTAGAAAACCCCCCTTCTCTTTTCTTTCCTGCTGATTTCTGTTCCTCCATTATACCTGTTACTGATCCTGTCACCTAGTGCCACTGAGTTTCCAGTTTTTACCAATAACTCCACCTCATTCTACCTCTTTGGTTTCCAAAAACTCATTTTTTAATTTGGAGAATTTATTGATTTTCCATAAAAACCCCATACCCTATCTATTTCGGGTTTAAAGACCTAACAGCTCCCTCTCACTGCGTTGGCCAGTGTTCCTACCCCAGACCTAGACAAGTGAACCGCATCCCTGGCATGCATGTCATTTCTGCCATCAAAGAGGTCCCAGTTGTCTATGAATGTTACTAATTTCCCTTACAGTGTTTGTCCAGCCACAATTGACTCCAATTGCCCTGGACAACCATTCATTTCCAACTCTCTCCTGGGCAAAATCCACATATTACGGGGTTTCCCCACCCTTCTTTCTAATTATCTCTATTGCTGTCCTTTACTTACTAATCAAGTTTTCACTTCTACATCTGCCAACATTGTTGCCCCCCGCACTGAGGCAGATAATAGGATTGCTCCCATTAACTTTCATGATATCGTCTAGGGCGGCTAACAATATTCCCCATCCCAGCCCCAGGAAAACTATCCCATGCCTCCTCTTCCTGTCCCGAAGACAAAAAGCCCTATCCATAAACTTAGCCTGACTGTCCCCAACTAAAACAATATTCTTACCTTCACTGGCGGAGTTCGTTGTAACGTTCTCCAATGGTCTTTGTTGGGGTTTCAGGGATGTCGACTCACTCTGTCCCCCAATGCTTCCTTGGTGCTCTGTGACATTCCCAGTAGACAGCCCACATTCGTCAGGTAGCACCGAAAATGGGTTGGAAGTTTCCACAGTAGTCTTCTGGTTCTTCGTTGTTTCTGCCACTCTAACAGTATTCTTGATCTTCATCTTCATTCCATGTTGCCTAGCCACTGACCAGGTTTCCCCATTAATGAGGATTCCAACAAGAGGATTACTATGAATCCTCTTGTTTTCCACTGTCAATCGTTATATCTCGAGCTTAGTAACCCTAAGGTCCTCTTTCAGCTGCTGGTAGAGTTGCTCAAGAGAGGACACCTTGGTTCAGATTCACAGAGAGCACACCAGACACGTCTTCACAGAGCAAAGTAGAGGTCACCACTGATCAGATCATCTACAAACAGGAACACTTCTAAGTCTATCCCTTCCGTCAAGTTAGGTATTCTCTGATCCATTGCAGTGCCCTAACTGTTAGACGTGTCTGATCCTCTAGCTTCTGCACTAATCTCTTGTGAGGAACTGTGTGAAGGCATTTTTGACTGCGAATTTAGTATCTAACACTTTTTGAAGTAGTTCAGGATTGTTTTTTAAAGCAGTTTGTGACAGAACCTACACGGGGGAAAAAACCTGCTTGACTTGGTTCTGGAAAACAAGGCAACCCTTTGTTAATAATTTTGAAATTACAGAGAAACTCGGGGCAAGCGATCACAAAATGGAAGTATGATAGTTGGAACAACTCAGTAACAGTCCAGATTTTTTGCTTAGGGAGATTACAATGGGCTTAGAGAACACTTAGCATCTTTTGCTGGGGTAACGAAGAGAGTTATCGATATGACAGCTTTCTAAACACTATACATGCTGCCCAAAGGATGTTTATCCCCTATAAAGAAATTAGATCGAACAGAAATGACCCAAAATGGATGAATAACAGGCTCAAATATTTTTAGGGCAGATGAAAGGGAAATTTTTAGGCGCATCAAAAGAGGTGAGGGTCATCTTATGTATCAATATATTGACATTAAGAGGGGCGTTATAAAGGGTTAAGAAAGGCTAAACGGGAAATAAGTAATTAAAGTTCTAGGGATTAGAAAACTAACTCAAAATGAATTATGTTATTCAGGTTATGAAATGATTTATGTTATTCAGGTTATGAAATGAGTAAGAGTTTACTTTCAGCGTTGTAGTTACTCTTTAGAGAAATATTTACCAACATTTTGAGGAAATTTTATTTAACATCATTTTTGAAAAATAATGAAATGGAAAGTTAAGAGGGTAATATATGGACTTCATAGTGTGCGATAATTTACCAAAATATATTTTCCAGGTGAAAATGTGACTGGGCTTGGAAGACTGAAGAAGAACAGACCAAGAGCTGAAGATTACTAATGTTTACTAGAACATAAGAAAAAAGGAACACTGCAGCAGGCCTACTGGCCCATGCGGGGAGGTCTAAGTCACCAACCGGCTTAAGCCAATGCCCCCCCCAGCCAGGTCGGTTACATTCACTTAAAAAGGGCACGGCATCTGACCTAGTGGCACAAGCTAGTCAGGACCAACTAACACCCCCCACCCCTATATTTATCTTGCCGACCACCTGGTTTCCCTCCCCAGGTAAACTCTGGTAGTGGTCATTTCCTAAAGGAATTGTGGGCATCGACCTGTGCCAAACAGCGGTCCCAAATCACACCCACCCCCACCCATCATGTATTTATCTAACCTATTTTTTAAAACTACACAATCCCACCCCCTTGACCTACCGAGTTTTTTTCCCCTCATCCACAACTCTATTAACAAACCAGTGCTTTCCTATATCCCTTTAATCTGAAATTTTTTAACGAAACCATTGCTGTGAGTCCTGTCTTGGCTGGTATTTTCCACGCCTTCATCCCCTTTTTTTTTTCCTGTTTTCCCTTTATACACCTCAATCATATCCCCCCAATTCTCGCCTTTCTAGAGAATGGATTCAGGGCCCCGTCTATCCTTGGGGAAAATTTCTGTCATGGGGCCTTTTTTCCCCCCTTACGTTTTCCGTGTTTTTCCATTCTTAAAGTTTCCCAAAATTCGTTCAAAGGGGGCCCAAAAAGATTTGAGTGGAAAAACCTGAGGACTTTATTATTTATACTTCTTGAAAGAAGCCAAGGATTCTTTAGCTTTATTGCGAACACTTATGCACTGTTGTCTTGGTTTCAGATTACTACTAACCAGAACTCCCAAATCCTTCTAATCCAATATTAAAATCTCATTATTAGTTTATATTCTGGTTTTGCCCCACTTTGAACTTTTCATTTGTCTCTTAAAACTGCATCCCACTTCTCCACCACCATCAGTCTATTCAAATCATCCTGGGGGGCTCTAATTACATTAGAATGAATTGGGGGCCCC
>WNWK01053421.1:0-11873 GCA_009830355.1 Cherax destructor | reverse complement strand
AATTTCTGATTAGTATAAGAGTGTTGACAAACAAGTTTACCTGTGCCTAACATGTCACTCTTAACCTAAAAAAAGGTTGAGAATTATATGATCGTTTGTTTTAGGTTGTATTACCAAAACCCTCGGTCGCCATGAGTCACTGCAACCAAACTTTGTCACAGATTTCCCGTCCCCAGCAGCATCCTAAAATCAACCAAGGTAAAAATTTAAACAAGCGAGTGGCGCCCTCTGAATTACTATTTGTTTTGTTACACTGTGTCGAATGAAACTTTTTTTTAAAGACATTTTCATATGATTTAAAAAAAACATATCTTTTTCAAAACGTTAAATTAAGGGCAGCATTTTAATGTTTTTGGAGGGGGAGTTGCTATGCTGGTAGCACATCATAAAAAAACTCTTAATACGTTTTAAAAAAAAGGACAAGATTTTTCCAAAAAAATATTTTCAAAGGGGGCCCCCAAAATTATTTTTTTAATCAATTTAAATTTTAAAAAACTCATTGAATTAAAATCAATCATATTGTTATTAAAAAACCAAAAAATTAAGATTTTTTAATAACTGCATATTGATAAAGGGTGGGTATTGGGGGCCCTCACCCCCCCCCTCTTGATGGGGGGTATGTATCCCCCCGAGTAAAACCTGGAGGGGGTTTTGGGGGTAAACCCCCCCCGGGCTCGGTCAAACCGGGGCCCCCCCCTTTTGTGGGTCAACCCCAATCAACCAGGTTGTTACTGCTGGCCTCACGCAAGGGACGAAAAAACCACAGCCCGGCTGGGGGGGGACTGACTTTAGGTGCCTGTCCGGGGCCCCCTTAAAAAACCCCCCCCCCACCATCACACCAACCTCTTGATAAGATGGGTTGTGGGCCCCCACACCTGCCTCCTGCCCCTGGCAGGTGTGGGCGGCCCCAAATGCCCCCCTGACATGGCAGGTGTGGGGGGGTCCCCCCACCTGCCTCCGGGCATGGCAGTTGTGAGGGGGGAAGAAATTTTTTAAATCATCGGAAAAACTAAAAAAATTTTTTTTCTGCTTAAGAATCATAGATCTCACGAGACACGATAAACACAAAAATTTCCCCGGGGTAATTAATCCCCAAGTGGCTAATAATAATGAGAAAAAGGCACGAAAAAACCAAATCCCCGTACGAACTTTCCCCCGGTTTAAAAAATCCCCTAACGTTCAAAATTTGAAGCCAATCGGGGAAAATTTGGGGGAAGAAAATATTATAAACCACCTGAAAAAGGATCCTTGTGGATCTTACGTCTCTTGTCTGTCTCTGTGTTTTTCTGTCTCTCTGTCTCTGTCTGTCTCTCTGTCTGTCTCTCTGTCTGTCTCTCTGTCTGTTTTCTGTCTGTCTCCCCTCTCTCTCTCTGTCTGTCTGTCTCTCTCTTTCTTCTCTTCTCTCCTCTGTCTGTCTGTCTCTCTGTCTCTGTCTCTCTGTCTGTATCTGTCTGTCTCTCTGTTTTGTCTCTTCTTCTGTCTTTTTTCCCTGTCTCTTTTTTGTCTCTTTCTCTCTCTGTCTGTCCCCCCTGTGGGGCCCCCTGTCTCCCCTTTTGTCCCCTCTTCTCTGTCTGTCTCGTGTCTCTGTCTGTCTGTCTCGTCTCTCTGTCTGTCTCTGCCCTCTGTCTGTCTCTTTTGTCTGCCCTGTCTGTCTCTCCCCTGTCTCTGTCTGTCTCTGTCTGTCTCTGTCTCTGTTTTTTCCCTGTCTGTCTGTCTCCTGTCTTTTCCTGTCTCTGTCTCTCTGTTTTTTCTGTCTTTTGTCTGTCTGTCTCTGTCTCTTTTGTCTGTCTCTGTCTCTCTGTCTCTGTCTCTCTGTCTGTCTCTCTGTCTGTTTTTTCTGTCTGTCTCTGTCTCTCTGTCTCATCTGTGTCCCCAGATTTGAATACTTTTTTCGGTTTTCAGTGGCAGATGGGGGGTTCCCTGCCCATCCCTAATTCCCCTTTTTAAAATCAACAAATTCCTTTCCAAAATTTTCGGAAAATTTCCCCCCTTTTGATGGGTGCAATTACTGCTTCTGTGGCAATTACATTAACAATGTTTTAATGTTGTTTAATGATAAAGATGTTAGTTGGGGGGAAAACACACCCCGGTTTTTTTTGTATATAACGTTCAACGTTTTAAATCGACAAACAAGCCAAAAATTTTGTTGTTTGTAACTAAAATCACCAAACAAAGATTTTATAGATGAAGAAAAGACCAGTTTGCCGAAAAATTTTTTTAGGGGGAAAACTTCGCCCTGTTAAGATTTTATCAAGTCAAAAGAGGTTTTAAGGTTTTAACAGAGCGAAACGTCGTCTCGGTAAAAACATTTTCAAATAACATTTCTTCCCGGGGACCGCATTTCCACACTTTTAATGTGAAACTAACTAGCTGAAGAAGGGGATGTTAGATGAGAAAAAAAATTTAGCTGTACTTTATTACGAAAAAAAGTACTGAGATTAACATGTTTCTGGATACTTTTTGGGAAAAAAATTTAAATTTGCCGGCCAAAAAACTCGTTAGTCTGTAAACCTATTAGAAAAATCAGGGGGGTTTTTTTTTTTTTTAAAAAAAAAGTAAAATATTTACGTTTCGAAAAAAAAAAAAAAGCATTTAAATTCGTGTGTGTAGTGGTAATAGTAGTGGTGGTAATTTTTGGAGTGGTGGTGGAACAGGGGGGAAAAGTTGTGGTAGTAGGGGCTTTGGTTAAAGTGGGTGGTTTTGGTAATAGGCGGGAAAAATTTTTAAGGGGTTGTGGAAATTGGTGGAATAGTGGGGAGAGTGGTGGTGGAAATTGGGGGAAAGAGTGGTGGGGAAACTGGTGGAGTAGTGGTGGTGGAAACTGGGGAGTAGGGTGGTGGGAAAAACGGGGGGTTTTAGATGTGGATAGTGGTGGTGGTGGAAGAGTGGAGGTAGTGGTGGTGGTAAAAGGGAGGGGAAACGGGGGGGGAGAGATGGGAGGAGTAGTGGGGGGGGAGTAGATGTGGAGGAGGGGTGGGGTTTTAAGGGAATAGTGAGACCTTGGAAAAGGCACCCAAGACCTTCCGGGTTGTGAATTAAAAGTGTGGTTTATTTTTCTTCTTATAAAGAAAGTTCTTCACCGATTATTTAAAATTTTGACACAACGTTGATTGAATACACTCTGTTTTCATATACCTACTTGCTTTTGAAAACAGCGCCATGCAACACACGCTATACTAAATATTTTACTAACGAGACGGTGCGTGTTCTAGGGTCCAAACCAGACAATCTCTTTAACTGAAGAACTTTGGGAAAATAGGGTTAGTTCCTAAGAGCCCCTAAAACCAAACAACTTTTTTAGGCTTCCACATCTTACAAAATATAAGTGATGTGTATATATTATTATTTTTTTTTTAACACATGCGATTCCCAAAGGCAGGGAGGCCGAAAAAGAAAAACTTTTATCATCAACCTCCATCACTGTCCTTCCAGATTGGTGCTTTACACTAAAGTTATAAAACTAACCATTAACACCCCCTCCTTCAAAGTGCAGAAAATACTTCTCATCTCCAGGACTCAAGTCCGGCCTGCCGGTTTCCCTGAATCCCTTAAATTTTTTGCTCACACTCCAACACCGTTAGTATTAAAAACCATTTGTCTCCATTCACTCCTATCAAATACCTCACACATGTTTGCTGGAAGTCCAAAACCCCCGCACAAAAACCTCCTTTACCCCCTCCCCAACCTTTCCCCAGGCCGACCCCTACCCGCCTTCATTCCACTACAGATTTATACACTCAAGTCATTTTCTGTTCCATTCTCTCTACATGTCTGAACCACCTCAACAACCACCCCTCAGCTCTCTGGATAATAGTTTTGGTAATCCCGCACCTCCTCCTAATTTCCAAACTCCAATTTCTCTGCATTATATTCACACCACACATTGACCTCAGACATGACATTTTCCCACTGCCTCCAGCCTTCCCCTCGTTGCAACATTCATCACCCATGCTTCACACCCATATAAAGTGTTGGTATAACTATACTCTCATACATTCCCCTTTTACTTCCATGGACAAAGTTCTTTGTCTCCAAAATATAGTGGACACTGAGGCTGGCATGGCAAGACGGTGGCTGGTAGCTATGGGATTTTTAAGGATAAGTACTGATCAACGAGGTTGACAAGATCTAAGACTGAACAGGACTCAGTGGAATACTTTGGGAAGATTCCAGTGCAGTGAAAACATTCCCATCCGTTTCAACTTGGTGGAAATGATGTACTTTGTGGGGGTTGGTGAGTGGTAGTGTGGGAAGATGGCCAGTGTGGCTGGGGAGAATAATGCCTACACTGTGTGGGAGTGCCGGCTAAGATTATCGTATAACAAACCTCAGAAATTCCTTCATTAAAAACATCAACCTCCAGCACCATGAGCTATGCTTCCTATAATTAGAAATGATTCGTTGTGCATGGAATAATTGAGGCATATGTTAGGGGAAAAACAATGGGGTTAATGTTAACGGGGAGTGACCGGCCTCCCCCCCATGCCACAGGGGGAGGGAAGAGGCGCTGGTGTTCAACAAATGCACATACCCACATCTTTCATGACTACATGGGAAACAAATAATGTTGTTTGTATTGTGTGTATTGTAGGACAGTGTGAAAATTAGAGGCAAAGTCCATGTGTGTTTTTCCCCACTCCTCTCCCTGGCTCCCCAACCCTGCGCCTCCCCACCCAACCAGTCCCTCCATCAACCAAACCCCACACCCTCGCCCTACCAGCCCCCCACGGTCAAGTTTTCCCCCTTCCCCACCTTACCCATCCAGCATGTTGCCCACTACGGTCTTTAGAATGAATACCGGTCAGGAGGAAGCGAGCAGGGGGGGAATGGCACAGCTGGCAATACTAGGAGAGGCAAGTGTCGGTCGTGTTTACAGCTTGTTGTCTCAACTCTAATGGTTTTCCGCAAACATGGAAGGCCCTGGTACAGGATGTCCTCCTGTGGAAAGTGATAACCCAGCCATTTTCAGGCACCCAAACCCCACTCCAACAGATCTCATCTCATAAAGTTAATTCTTGGAAGCAATTAAACAACAGGTATCAGGACACTCGACATATTCCTGCAGCCCCGTCCACGCAGCTGGGAAATTTGGACCCTTAATAAAAGTAAACGATGGTTCCCTATCCTAAACCCACCAACCTTTCAAGGCATGGCACAACTTATTTTTTTCAATGTCTGTTAGCTGTGCCGGAAAGAAGGGGAAAGACAGCCTCAATGATCATTAAACCTTAAGAACTTTCCTAGAGCTGATAACCTCATTCACCTTCCCCATCAATACAAAAATGGGAAGGCAGAACCCCCACTCACTCCCCCACAGCGAAAAATCCAAAGTGAGTCCAAGGGACCTTGGGAGACTGTGGGAGCAATCAAATTATCACCAGTGAAGAACAGTTGCCCCCAGGAATGCTGACACTGCTGAAGAATTTAGAGGAAAGCACCCTGCCAGGAAACCAGGGACCAACAGTTCCAACACCTGTCCCACTGTGGAACCCCCTGATTGTGCAAGACTGGACATTTACAGCAATAATTTTCATTCCCGTCTGGCTCTGCTGGGGTTACACTGGAATAAGGCCACGCATTTAAAGGAAATGGTTAATCCAGTTATCGGGGAGATTGCAGGACACTGCTTTCAGAGATCCAAGGTTCGTCAACACCTTGGCTGGTCTAATTCTGACGAGATTAAACCTTTCTTTTTTTGAGCATCACTTTGTGCCCTTAAAAGAAGGATGGGGGGGAAAAATCACAGGGGAAAACACTTTTCCTCGTTTCTAAAGCTGCTGTCAGAAGTATTCGCGCAGAGGCAGCCATCATGCTTCAACCAAACCAGCTTGGCTTTGGGGTCTCTCAAGGAAGTGAAGCAGCGGTTCAGCAACAAGGGCGTATCGACAACCTGCCTGAGGACAATGCATTGGTTAAATTGGGTTTCAAGAATGCGTTTAATCTCCTGAAAAAGACGATATTAGAAGCTGTAAAGAACATTTCCAGGTCTCTTTCCCTTTTGTTTCAGCTAGATATAGAAGGAATCAATGCTCCTGTTTGGGGACTGAAATCACCATCAGAGGGTGTCCCAAGGGAACCCTCTCCCCTTCTTTCTGTATAGAAATTGAAATCAGTCAGACTGACCAAATGAGCTAAACATCTGGTTCCTGGATGATGGCACACTAGCAGGACAAAAGGGGGTCCCTTCTAGATGATCTTACACAGGTGATGACCGGGGAAGGAAATGGGGCCATCCTGAATCCATCCAAATGTGAAATCATCTCAGTCATTCAACAAGTGATAGATGCAGTGAGATTTAAAACACCAGGAGCAACAGTCGCCCCTACTAATAGTGTCTTGCTTGGAGCACTTCTGGGAAAAGGGTCCATTGGGCACAATTCTCGGAAAAAACTGAGGAGAATGGAACAACGAATAAAGGGGAATCTTGACACCCATGATGCCTTGTACCTTCCCAAAATGCTTGAGTCCGCCCAGGTTGACATATTTCCAAAAATGTGGGCCCCTTTATATAACCCTATACTGCAAGAATATGACAGTATCCTGAGGCAGATCTTTACTAAAGTACTTAACCTTACTCTAGAAGATGGGCAGTGGGACCGCCACCCCAGTCAGACTAAGAGGCATTGGTGTCCCCCAAGTCATCTCAGATAGGTTTTACCTGCTTTCCTTTTCTTCATGCATTGCATCCAGAGGGGGTTGTAGCAGCAATTCTCTCTGAACATCTTAGGGACAAGATTTTAATCCATGACCAAAAAATTCGTTGATACCAGGATCTGGGATAATCTAACAGGCTCTGAAACCAGACCTGCTCCCCAACAACTTCAAACAGTTGAACTGGGATGGCCCAAAAGAGAATATAGCCTCAGCAATGCTTCCAGAGTGGTCAGGGGGAAGGGGACACCCCTTACAGGAGGAAAATCATCATACAGGACTTTCGGCTGTTCCCAACCCGCCTTGCACACGCCCCCGACCCACAAAACCATCCGCATTGGTGTTGCCCCTTCGACTTGCCGCCCCTATTCTCGCCGAACACAGGTGTATTTGTGGGTGAAGCAGCAGACCTATTCCCGGGGACCATGGTCTTGTGTGTCTAAATCCGAGGGAAAAAATTTGCAAGACATGAAGAGGTTAACAAACATTATCGAGAGGAGCCTCACAACAGCCGGATGCCCAAGAGGAACCACCCCAACTATGCAGATCTGATGGCAGCCAAAAGCGTCCAGATGGTATCACCCTTCAAGCCTGGACAGACGCAAGCAGGTGGGTGGGACCACAGTGCATCTACCTTGGCTGGATACCTTCTCCATAACCAGGGAGGAAGGAGGGGCAGCTGCCACCTTCAGGAAGTCCCAAAAGTGAGAAAAAAACGGAGAACTTGCCTATCATTATATGTTTGTTCCCATAGGCTCAAGACCCTTGGCTCATGGGAAAAGACATCTAATTCCTGGAGCTGGGCAAAAGACTCAACAGGGAACTAGGATCCCAGGGCAGCGTTTTCTGTTCCAGCGCTCAGCGCTGTTTCAGAGGGGTAATGCATCTGTTTCTGGACGCGCACCAGCTCGGAAGAGCGGATGAGATTTTCGCATTATAATCAGTGACAAACATGTAACAATATGTACTAGACATGTATCTCTAAACCCGTGTACGTATATACATCTTTATATCAACAATTTTATCTCTTAAATATTTTTACCATATTATGTAATAAAAATATACATATTGATAAAAAAAAAAAGAAGATTGGGTGGTGGGGAAAATGGAATTTCAAATGGCATCAGAAAGAAACCAAATTTTCTTCCTTGAAGCCTTTTATCCACTTCCGAGGCTATGGGTAAAAGGGTTTTGAATTGTGCGGTTTAAGCTAGACACGGATTGCTTCTCCATGGACAATTTATGCTGTGTGTTCTAGAGTCGGCAAACCAGACTGAGCCACACAACGCGTGGGCGGTAATATTTAAAAAAAGTAATATGGGTGTTTTAGGAAAAGCTCCTAAAAATAGTGTCAGTGCTTGAGTGGACAGAATTGTACACTGAACGGCAAGTGGACGCGTATGAGACAGGTGCGTGCAACTGGGAGAGGGTATACAGACCGGTGAGAGGTGTTACAGCCTGGTGTAGAGGTGTGTGTGCAGCACCTTTGGGGAGGGGGTGGGCGTACCTGGTGGAAGTGTGGGCAGACCGGTGAGAGGGGCAGACCTGGGTGAGAGGGTGTGTGCAGACCTGATGAGAGGTGGTGTGGGAGTCCTGGTGGAGAGGGTGTGTGCAGACCTGGTGGAGGTGTGGTGACCTGGTGTGAGAGGTGTGTGTGCAGACCTGGTGTGAGAGGTGTGTGTGCAGTACCGGGTGGAGGGTGTGCAGACCTGGTGTGGGAGGTGTGGCAGACCGGTGTGTGAGAGGTGTGTGCAGACCTTGGGGGGAGAGAAGTGTGGCAGTAAACCCGGTGGGAGGGGGTGTGTGTGCAGACCTGGTGTGAGAGGTGTGTGCAGTGCCGGTGAGAGGTGTGTGCAGCCCTGGTGGAGAGGTGTGTGCAGACCGGGAGGTGTTGCAACCTGGTGGGGAGGGGGTGTGGCACCTGGTGGGAGAGAGGTGGCAGACCTGGGTGAGAGGTGTGTGGACCTGGTGTAGAGGTGTGTGCAGGCCTGGGTGAGAGGTGGTGCGGCCGGAGGGTGGGGCAACCCGGTGTGAGGGTGTGTGCGTGCCTGGTGGAGAGGTGTGTGCAGTGCCTGGGGAAATGTGTGCAGCACCGGGGGAGGAGGTGGACCGGTGTGAGAGGTGTGTGGCAGACCTGGTGTGAGAGGGTGTGTGCAGCACCGAGGGTGTGTGCAGACCGGTGAGGGGGGTGTGTGCAGACCGGTGGGGTGTGTGCAGCCCGGAGAGGTGTGTGCAGACCTGGTGTGAGAGGTGCGACCTGGGGGAGGCAGTTCCTGGGTGGGGAGGGTGTGCAGACCTGGTGAGAGGTGTGTGCAGCACCGGGAGAGGTGTGGCAGCACCTGGTGAGAGGTGGCACCTGGTGTGAGAGGTGTGTGCAGACCTGGTGTGAGAGGTGTGTGCAGTACCTGGTGGAGAGGTGTGTGCAGACCTGGTGGAGAGGTGTGCAGTACCTGGTGTGAGAGGTGTTGTGCAGTACCTGGTGTGAGAGGTGTGTGCAGTCCTGGGTGAAGGTGGGCAGTGCCTGGTTGGGGAGGTGTGCACCGGGTGAGAGGTGTGTGCAGACCTGGTGAGAGGTGTGTGCAGACCTGGTGTGAGAGGTGGTGCAGACCAGAGAGGGCAGTGCCTGGTGTGAGAGGTGTGTGCAGACCTGGTGAGAGGTGTGTGCAGGCCGGGGAGAGGTGGGCAGACCTGGTGTGAGAGGTGGTGTGCAACCTGGTGTGAGAGGTGTGTGGGAGTCCTGGTGAGAGGTGTGAATTGGAGAGGTGTGTGTGTGTGTGCAACCTGGTGTGGGGGAGGGTGTGTGTGCAGACCTGGTGTGAGAGGGTGTGTGTGCAGACCTGGGTGAGAGGGGTGTGCAGACGGTGTGAGAGGTGTTGTGTGGCCTGGTGAGAGGGTGTGTGTGCAGACTGGGAGAGGGTGTGTGGGGGCAGACCTGGTGTGAGAAAGGGGTGTGTGTGCAGACCTGGTGTGAGAGGTGTGGGGCAGTACCAGGAGGGTGTGTGTGCAACCGGTGGGAGGTGGAACCTGGTGGAGGTGTGGCAACCTGGTGTGAGAGGTGTGGGCAGACCTGGTGGGGGGGCAGACCGGTGAGAGGTGTGTGGGGCAGACCTGGTGTGAGAGGTGTGTGTGTGAGACCTGGGTGAGAGGGGTGTGTGTGCAGACCAGGGAGAGGGTGGTGCAGATTGTGAGAGGTGTGTGCAACCGGTGAGAGGTGGTGCAGACCTGGTGGAGGGTGTGGGGCAGCACCGGGGGAGGTGTGTGGTGCAGGCCTGGTGGGAGGTTGTGTGTGCAGACCTGGTGTGGAGGGGTGTGTGTGTGTGCAGACCGGAGAGGTGTGTGTGTGTGAGACCTGGGTGAGAGGTGTTTGTTAGACCTGGTGTGAGAGGTGTGTGTGTGTGGACCTGGTGTGAGAGGTGTGGCAAGGTGTGGAGAGGGGTGTGTGCAGCCTGGTGTGAGGGTGTGTGTGCAGACCGGTGGAGGGTGTGTGTGCAGACCGGGGGAGAGGTGTGTGTGGGCAACCGGTGGAGGTGTGTGTGCAGACCGGGGAGAGGTGTGCAGACCTGGTGTGAGAGGTGTGGTGCAGACCTGGTGGAGGTGTGTGTGCGACCTGGTGTGAGGGTGTAGACCGGTGAGAGGGTGGCAGACCAGGAGGTGGTGCAGACCGGTGAGAGAGGTGTGTGTGAAAAGGGGCCCGGGGAGAGGTGTGTGTGCAGACCTGGGTGAGAGGTGGTGCAACCGGAGGGTGGTGAACCTGGTGTGAGAGGTGTGGTGAAACCTGAAGAGGGGGCAGACCATGAGAGGGTGTGCAGTACCGGGTGAGAGGTGTGCAGACCCGGGGAGAGGTGTGCAGACCTGGTGTGAGGGTGTGTGCAGTACCTGGTGTGAGAGGTGTGTGCAGCACCTGGTGAGAGGTGTGTGCAGTACCTGGTGTGAGAGGTGTGTGCAGACCTGATGTGAGAGGTGTGTGCAGTACCTGGTGTAGAGAGGTGTGTGCAGTACCTGGTGTGAGAGGTGTGTGCAGTACCTGGTGAGAGGGTGGTGCCTGGTGTGAGAGGTGTGGCAGGCCTGGTGTGAGGTGTGTGCAGACCTGGGTGAGGTGTGTGCAGTGCCGTGTAAAGGGTGTGTGCAGTGCCTGGTGTGAGAGGTGTGGCAGACCTGGTGTGGAGGTGGTGCAGTACCTGGTGGAGGTGTGTGCAGTGCCTGGTGGAGAGGTGTGTGCAGTGCCTGAGGAGAGGTGTGTGTGCACCTGGTGTGAGAGGTGTGTGCAGTACCTGGTGTGAGAGGTGTTGAGTCTGGTGTGAAGGTGTGTGCAGTACCTGGTGTGAGAGGTGTGTGCAGTACCTGGTGTGAGAGGTGTGTGCAGTACCTGGTGTGAGAGGTGTGTGCAGTACCTGGTGTGAGAGGTGTGTGCAGTACCTGGTGTGAGAGGTGTGTGCAGTGCCTGGTGTGAGAGGTGTGTGCAGTGCCTGGTGGAGAGGGTGTGGGGCAGTACCTGGGTGAGAGGTGTGTGCAGACCTGGTGTGAGAGGTGTGTGCAGTGCCTGGTGTGAGAGGTGGTGCAGTACCTGGTGTGAGAGGTGTGTGTGCAGTACCTGGTGTGAGAGGTGTGTGTGTGCAGTACCTGGTGTGAGAGGTGTGTGCAGTACCTGGTGTGAGAGGTGTGTGCAGTACCTGGTGTGAGAGGTGTGTGTGCAGTACCTGGTGTGAGAGGTGTGTGTGCAGTACCTGGTGTGAGAGGTGTGTGTGCAGTACCTGGTGTGAGGTGTGGTGCAGACCTGGTGTGAGAGGTGTGTGCAGCGCCTGGTGTGAGAGGTGTGTGTGCAGTACCTGGTGTGAGAGGTGTGTGTGCAGTACCTGGTGTGAGAGGGTGTGTGTAGTCCTGGTGTGAGGTGTGTGTGCAGACCTGGTGAGAGGTGTGTGCAGTACCTGGTGTGAGGTGTGTCAGTGCCTGTGTGTGAGTGTGCAGTGCCTGGTGTGAGAGGTGTGCAGTGCTGGTGTGAGAGGTGTGTGCAGTGCCTGGTGTGAGGTGTGTCAGTGCCTGAAACACTTGCTGGAGCAATGTTGCACATAAGTAATGCGATGTTTTTTGGTAATGTTTAGGTCATAGGTTGTTTTTGATGTTTTTATTTGTGCCTTAAGTTGGTCTTTTCATTGGGCCTGATATTGATGTGAGTCAAATAGAACCACTGCTGGGGATATGTATTTCAGTTGCCTAAATTTAAC
>WNWK01053420.1:0-11874 GCA_009830355.1 Cherax destructor | reverse complement strand
GGTGATTCTTCAGCGGCATTCTACAATCAAGACAGCATTTCCACGTATATGGTGGAGCCAACACCATCGCTCAAAGTTACACGAGCAAGGTAAGAATTTGATGTTCTGGTCAAAAACAGGGACTATGCAGTTCTTGTATTCAAGAACATTAAATTTTTACCTAGGACGGCGGTTATGCGTGGACTTTTTTTAGTCCAAACAGTGAGTAAAACGCCTTTCAGTCCATCTAAGACTGAAATATGGACATACGCCTTTGGGGCACAATTATCCCTTGATGTTTATCTACAGCCTCTGTGGAGAGTGTGGCAATATATGGATCCCTGAGAAGGTGTTGGGGAAGGCTGCGACATCTTGGATTCATCAATAAGTTAACTAACATACAGTCCACGTTATCGTAGGAGCCCATCCTCCACAAGTAATATTCGAGAGCTTCAGAAGTAATATTTGAGAGCTTCGGAAGTAATATTTGAGAGCTTCAGAAGTAATATTTGAGAGCTTCAGAAGTAATATTTGAGAGCTTCAGAAGTAATATTTGAGGCTTCAGAGTAATATTTGAGAGCTTCAGAGTAATATTTGAGAGCTTCAGAGTAATATTTGAGAGCTTCAGAGTAATGTTTGAGAGCTTCAGAGTAATATTTGAGAGCTTCAGAAGTAATATTTGAGGCTTCAGAGTAATGTTTGAGAGCTTCAGAAGTAATATTTGAGAGCTTCAGAAGTAATATTTGAGAGCTTCAGAAGTAATATTTGAGAGCTTCAGAAGTAATATTTGAGAGCTTCAGAAGTAATATTGGAGAGCTTCAGGAGAAATATTTGAGAGCTTCAGAAGTAATATTTGAGAGCTTCAGAAGTAACACACTGAATTATATTTTGTCATTTAACTCAATATAAAAATTTCATTCTACTTTTCATATAAAACTGTTATATCAGCTGCTACACACCTGACCGTCACTCACCGCAGTCACTGTATCATCTGCTACACACCTGACCGTCACTCACCGCAGTCACTGTATTAGGAAGCAGCTGTCTATCAAAGTTAGAAGCTGAGGATTTTGCTAGTTATCGAAGCCATTCCTGGATGCTGGGAATAGTCCAACAACTTTGGTCACAAGTCACGGGTATCTGCCAGTTGTTACGTGAATCTTCCGCTTCTTACGATACATCAGCGTTGAAAATTTGAAGCCGCTCGAATGAGGCATTCTCGAGTTATAAGGGAAATAAAAACAAAAAAGTTGGAGGAAGGGAAAAATCTGACAACATAAAGGCCCGATAAAGGTGGACCGATAAGCCAGTGAAAGGCCTCGGTCATATGACCAAAAGCTCTAGCGTCAGGAAACACTTCTCTTTCCTGACTAAACTTACCTACCCTAACTCATGTCGCATTTAACTGGAATTCTGCCTTATAAGTAGATTTAAATCTAAATTATAGTAATGTAGGATATATATGAGAGGTGAAGAGGAGCTTCATGCTCTCCGGTGCGGCTGTCAGTGCTGTCTTAGAGGTGTAGAGGAGCTTCATGCTCTCGGGTGCGGCTGTCAGTGCTGTCTTAGAGGTGTAGAAGAGCTTCCTGCTCTCCGGTGCGGCTGTCAGTGCTGTCTTAGAAGTGTAGAGGAGCTTCATGCTCTCCGTTGCAGCTGTCAGTGCTGTCTTAGAGGTGTAGAGGAGCTTCATGCTCTCTGGTGCGGCTGTCAGTGCTGTCTTAGAGGTGTATAGGAGCTTCATGCTCTCCGGTGCAGCTGTCAGTGCTGTCTTAGAGGTGTAGAGGAGCTTCATGCTCTCCGGTGCAGCTGTCAGTGCTGTCTTAGAGGTGTAGAGGAGCTTCATGCTCTCCGGTGCGGCTGTCCGTGCATCATGACTTTATTTAGCAGAACTGAGAGCATCAGCAAGTGTCTGCCCTGATGTACTACAGAGATGTATAGTGGAAAGAAAATCTAACTATTTTTCCCTGTCATATATATAACTATACTTCGCTTGTACTTAGGAGCAGCCACTAGATGTTAGCCATCTAACTGGAGTCTACCTGGAGGGAGTGCCGGGGTTCTACACCCTCGCGGCCCAGTCCTCCACCAGGTCTCCTGGTGTTACTGCTGGCCACACGTAGTCCAGCGTACTAACCACAGCCAGTTTGATCGGGTACTGACGTTAGGTATCTGCCAAGCTCCCTCTTGAAGGCAACTAGAGGTTTATTGGTAATTCCCCTTATGCATAGTGGGAGGTTATTGAACAGTTTTGTGCCCCGGACACTTATTGTGTTTTTTTAGTGTACAAATGGCGCCTGTACTTCTTACTGGGGGTACGTTGCACCGTCTGTCCAGTCTTCTGCTTTCGTAGGGAGTGATTTCTGTGTGCAAATTTGGTACCAATCCCTCTAGGACTGTATTACAATACATTCACTTATCAGAGGTTACTATACTAGTTTTATAAAGGAGAAAACTTTGTAAGCAATAAATGATGATATATCCTGAACAACACGTCTTATAAATAAAAGGCTTTAGGCCGTGCAACCACTACAAAATTCACATCAACAATACAGAAAAATTGCATGTAAGTAACAGGCTAAACCAATTTTTATATTCCATTAGTTACCTTAACAGTATGTCGCAGCCCTGCCCACGTTGATGTTAAAAATGACATTGCCTCCACCTGAAACCGAATGTTAAATTCTCTCTACTGCCAGCGTTGGGTCAAATACCAGCAATGCAAATGGCGTCAAGCGATAAATTCCAATTTCCGGCAGTAGAGGATTGAAATTCCGAACCGTGCACTCGTGTGAAATATTTTTTGTTTTTATCGCTAGCTTTACACATAGAAAAACTACGTCAATTTTCCACTTCAGTATCAGTTTATATTTATATTATTTACCTATATATACATTATATATATATATATATATATATTATATATATATATATAATATATATATATATATATATATATATATATATATATATATACGTATATATATATTTTTTATTTATTAACACATCGGCCGATTCCCACCAAGGCAGGGTGGCCCGACAAAGAAAAACTTTCATCATCATTCACTCCATCACTGTCTTGCCAGAGGCGTGCTTACACTACAGCTACAAAACTGTAACATTAACACCCCTCCTTCAGAGTGCCGGCACTGTACTTCCCATCTCTAGGAATATTTTTTTTATTAACACATCGGCCGATTCCCACCAAGGCAGGGTGGCCCGAAAAAGAAAAACTTTCATCACCATTCACTCCATCACTGTCTTGCCAGAAGGGTGCTTTACACTACAGTTATAAAACTGCAACATTAACACCCCTCCTTCAGAGTGCCGGCACTGTACTTCCCATCTCCAGAACTCAAGTCCGGCCTGCCGGTTTCCCTGAATCCCTTCATAAATGAGGTAAATGTTACCTCAACAACCCCTCCTCAGCTCTCTGGACAATCGTTTTGGTAATCCCGCACCTCCTCCTAATTTCCAAACTCCGAATTCTCTGCATTATATTCACACCACACATTGACCTCAGACATGACATCTCCACTGCCTCCAGCCTTCTCCTCGTTGCAACATTCATCACCCATGCTTCACACCCATATAAGAGCGTTGGTATAACTATACTCTCATACATTCCCCTCTTTACTTCCATGGACAAGGTTCTTTGTCTCCACAGACTCCGAAGTGCTCCACTCACCCTTTTCCCCTCATCAATTCTATGATTCACCTCATCCTTCATAGACCCATCCGCCGACATGTCCACTCCCAAATATCTGAATACATTCACCTCCTCCATACTCTCTCCCTCCAATCTGATATCCAATCTTTCGTCACCTATTCTTTTTGTTATCCTCATCACCTTACTCTTTCCTATATTCACTTTCAATTTTCTTCTTTTACACACCCTACCAAATTCATTCACCAACCTCTGCAGCTTCTCTTCAGAATTTCCCAAAAGCACAGTGTCATCAGCAAAAAGCAACTGTGACAACTCCCACTTTGTATTTGCTTCTTTATCTTTTAGCCCAACACCTCTTGCCAAGACCCTCGCATTCACTTCTCTTACAACCCCATCTATAAATATATTGAACAACCACGGTGACATCACACATCCTTGTCTAGGGCCCACTTTTACTGGGAAATAGTCCCCTTCCCTCCTACACACTCTAACCTGAGCCTCACTATCCTCATAAAAACTCTTCACTGCTTTCAGTAATCTTCCTCCTATTCCATACACCTGCAACATCTGCCACATTGCCCCCTATCTACCCTATCATACGCCTTTTCCAAATCCATAAATGCCACAAAAACATCTTTACCCTTATCCAAATACTGTTCACCTATATGTTTCACTGTAAACACTTGGTCTACACACCCCCTAAATTTCCTAAAGCCCCCTTGTTCATCTGCTATCCTGCTTTCTGTTTTACTCTTAATTCTTTCAATAATAACTCTACCATACACTTTACCAGGTACACTCAACAGACTTATTCCCCTATAATTTTTGCACTCTCTTTTGTCCCCTTTGCCTTTATACAAAGGAACAATACACGCTCTCTGCCAATCCCTAGGTACCTTACCCTCTTCCATACATTTATTAAATAATAGCACCAACCACTCCAAAATTATATTCCCACCTGCTTTTAACATTTCTATCTTTATCCCATCAATCCCAGCTGCCTTACCCCCTTTCATTCTACCCACTGCCTCACGAACTTCCCCTACACCCACAACTGGCTCTTCCACACTCCTACAAGATGTTATTCCTCCTTGCCCTACACACGAAATCACAGCTTCCCTGTCTTCATCAACATTTAACAAATCCTCAAAATATTCTCTCCATCTTCCCGATACCTCTAACTCTCCATTTAATAACTCTCCTCTCCTATTTTTAACTGTCAAATCCATTTGTTCTCTAGGCTTCCTCAACTTATTAATCTCATTCCAAAACTTTTCTTATTTTCAACAAAATTTGCTGATAACATCTCACCCACTCTCTCATCTGCTCTCTTTTTACATTGCTTCACCACTCTTTTAACCTCTCTTTTTCTCTCCATATACTCTTCCCTCCTTGCATCACTTCTACTTTGTAAAAACCTCTCATATGCTAACTTTTCTCCCTTACTACTCTCTTTACATCATCATTCCACCAATCGCTCCTCTTCCCTCCCGCACCCACTCGCCTGTAACCACAAACTTCTGCTGAACACTCTAACACTACATTTTTAAATCTACCCCATACATTTTCGACCCCATTGCCTACACTCTCACTAGCCCATCTATCCTCCAATAGTTGTTTATATCTTACCCTAACTGCCTCCTCTTTTAGTTTATAAACCTTCACCTCTCTTTTACTTACTGATTCTATTTTCCTTGTATCCCATCTACCTTTTACTCCCACTGTAGTTATAACTAAAAAGTGATCTGATATATCTGTAGCCCCTCTATAAACATGTACATCCTGAAGTCTACTCAACAGTCTTTTATCTACCAATACATAGTCCAACAAACTACTGTCATTACGCCCTACATCATATCTTGTATACTTATTTATCCTCTTTTTCTTAAAATATGTATTACCTATAACTAAACCCCTTTCTATACAAAGTTCAATCAAAGGGCTCCCATTATCATTTACACCTGGCACCCCAAACTTACCTACTACACCCTCTCTGCATGTTTCTCCCACTTTAGCATTTAGGTCCCCTACCACAATTACTCTCTCATTTGGTTCAAAAGTTCCTATACATTCGCTTAACATCTCCCAAAATCTCTCTCTCTCCTCTACACTCCTCTCTTCTCCAGGTGCATACACGCTTATTATGACCCACTTTTCGCATCCGACCCTTATTTTAATCCACATAATCCTTGAATTTACACATTTATATTCCCTCTTTTCCTTCCATAACTGATCCTTCAACATTATTGCTACCCCTTCCTTAGCTCTAACTCTCTCAGATACTCCTGACTTAATCCCATTTATTTCTCCCCACTGAAACTCGCCTACCCCCTTCAGCTTTGTTTCGCTTAGGGCCAGGACATCCAACTTCTTTTCATTCATAACATCGGCAATCATCTCTTTCTTATCATCCGCACTACATCCACGCACATTCAGACAACCCAATTTTATAAAGTTTTTCTTCTTCTCGTTTTTAGTAGATTTGTACAGGAGAAGGGGTTACTAGCCCATTGCTACAATTATATATGGTAGACATAGTTATACATAGTTATTACATAGTTATTACTTAGTTATTAATGAGATGTACATGCCAAAAGCCCCTAATATGCTGTGCATTGCCGGTTTTCCTGAAACCCTTCATAAATGTTACCCTGCCTACACTCCAACAGCACGTCAAGTATTAAAAACCATTTGTCTCCATTCGCTCCTATTTAACACGCTCACGCATACTTGCTGGAAGTCCAAGCCCCTCGCACACAAAAGCTCCTTTACCCCCTCCCTCCAACCTTTTCTAGGCTGACCCCTACCCCGCCTTCCCTCCACTACAGATTTATACACTCTCGAAGTCATTCTATTTTGCTCAATCCTCTCTACATGTCCAAACCATCTCAATAACCCCTCCTCAGCCCTCTGAATAATAGTTTTGGTAATCCCACACCTCCTCCTACTCTCAAAACTACGGATTCTCTGCATTATAGTCACACAACTCATTGCCTTCAGACATGACATCTCCACTGCCTCCAGCCTTCTCCTTGTTGCAACATTCACAACCCATGTCTCACACCCATGCAAGAGTGTTGGTATAACTATACTCTCATACATTCCCCTTTTTGCTTTCATGGATAAAGTTATCTGTCTCCACAGCTCCTCAGTGCACCACTCACCTTTTTTTTCCCTCGTTAATTCTACGATTCACCTCATCCTTCATAGACCCATCTGCTGACACGTCCACTCCCAAATATCTGAACACATTCACCTCCTCCATACTCTCTCCCTCCAATCTGATATCCAATCTTCCGTTATCTAATTTTTTTTGTTATCCTCATCACCTTACTCTTTCCATACATTTATTAAATAAAAACATTAACCACTCCAAAACTATGTCCCCACCTGCCTTTAACATTTCTATCTTTAACCCATCAATCCCAGCTGCTTTACCCCCTTTCATTCTACTCACTGCTTCACAAACTTTCACCACACTCACAACTGGTTCTTCCTCACTCCTATAAGATGTTATTCCTCCTTGCCCTATACACGAAATCACAGCTTCCCTGTCTTCATCAACATTTAACAATTCCACAAAATATTCCCTCCATCTTCCCGATACCTCTAACTCTCCATTTAATAACTCTCCTCTCCTATTTTTAACTGACAAATCCATTCTTTTCCTAGGCTTTCTCAACTTATTATTCTCACACCAAAACTTTTTCTTATTTTCAACAAAATTTGTTGATAACCTCTCACACACCCTCTCATTTGCTCTCTTTTTTACATTGCTTCACCACTTTCTTAACCTCTCATTTTCTCTCCATATACTCCTCCCTCCTTGCATAACTTCTACTTTGTAAAAAACCTCTCATATGCTAACTTTTTCTCTCTTACTACTATCTTTACATCATCATTCCACCAATCGCTCTTCTTCCCTCCCGCACCCACTTTCCTATAACCACAAACTTCTGCTGAACACTCTAACACTGTATTCTTAAACTTACTCCATACATCTTCTACCCCATTGCCTATACTCTCACTAGCTCATCTGTCCTCCAACAGTTGTTTATATCTTACCCTAACCTCCTCCTCCTTTTGTTTATAAATCTTCATATATATATATATATATATATATATATATATATATATATATATATATATATATATATATAATATATATATGTCGTGCCGATTAGGTAAAACTTGCGATTTTGGCTTAAATAGCAACGCTCATCTTGCTATATAAGACAAGTGAAAATTTGTGTATGCAATAATTTCGCCAAAATCATTCTGAACATAACGAAAAAAATATATTTCATTGTGTTTGTTTATTATTAAATTAATGTTAACGCATCTAAAATATATTTAGTTGGGTTAGGCTAAATTAAATTGCGCTTGTTGCAATAAGGTTAGGTAGGTTTTCAAAGTTTCTCTTGGTACAAAATTATAAATTCTTACATTAACATAAATGAAAAAAATATATCTTTAAACGTATAAGAGAAAATTTTAGAAAGGACTTAATTTTAGATGAGTTCTTGCTAATTGACCAGTTTTACCTAATCGGCACGACATATATATATATATATATATATTATTATTATTTTATTATTAACACATAGGTCGTTTCCCACCAAGGCAGGGTGGCTCGACAAAGAAAAACTTTCATCATCATTCACTCCATCACTGTCTTGCCAGAGGCGTGCTAACACTACAGCTACAAAACTGCAACATTAACACCCCTCCTTCAGAGTGCCAGCACTTCAGAGTGACGGCATATATTTATATATATATATATATATATATATATATATATATATATATATATATATATATATATATATATACAAAGAAAGAGTAAGAGAGAGAGAGGGAGGATTGAAATAGTGTATCTCCGAGGGATAAATTAAATAATATGTGATGTCGAGGGAAGATGAGTGAGTGCTGAGAGGAAGAGAAGAGGGAGGAGGAGGGAGAAAAAAGGAAGATGAGAATGGAAGAGGATGAGTGGAAGGGAACGGAAGCAAAGAAAACAAGATAAAACAATAAAATATACTAACAAGGAAAGGAAAATATTAAATAGTTTATTCGTAATGTGAAACAGTAGCAAGGGAAGTAGACATAATGGGAAAATATTGAATTGAACGGAATTAAATGGGATAGAGGGAAGAGGAAAAGATAAACAACATGATTGGGAAATACTGACTGCGAGCGGGGAATGAAAAATTAATTTATTCACATTGTAATTTCAAAATGTTTTCCTGCTCTACCCATATAACAAGAAGCACTATACACTGTACACTATACACTGTACATTGTACACTATACACTGTACACTATACACTGTACACTATACACTGTACACTGTACACTATACACTGTACACTATACACTGTACACTATACACTGTACACTACACTATACACCTAGAAAGGAATGAGCTTATCAACGACGGCCAACACGGTTTCAGGGACGGGAAATCCTGTGTCACAAACCTACTGGAGTTCTACGACAGGGTGACAGCGATAAGGCAAGAGAGAGAGGGGTGGGTAGATTGCATATTCTTGGATTGTAAGAAGGCGTTTGACACAGTTCCACACAAGAGATTAGTGCAGAAGCTGGAGGACCAGGCAGGGGTAACAGGGAAGGCACTACATTGGATCAGGGAATACCTGTCAGGGAGACAGCAGCGAGTCATGGTACGTGGCGAGGTGTCAGAGTGGGCGCCGGTGACGAGCGGGGTTCCACAGGGGTCAGTCCTGGGACCAGTGCTGTTTCTGGTATTTGTGAACGACATGACGGAAGGAATAGACTCCGAAGTGTCCCTGTTTGCAGATGATGTGAAGTTGATGAGAAGAATTCAATCGGACGAGGACCAGGCAGAACTACAAAGGGATCTGGACAGCCTGCAAGCCTGGTCCAGCAACTGGCTCCTGGAGTTCAACCCCACCAAGTGCAAAGTCATGAAGATTGGGGAAGGGCAAAGAAGACCGCAGACGGAGTACAGCCTAGGGGGCCAGAGACTGCAAACCTCAATCAAGGAAAAAGATCTTGGGGTGAGTATAACACCAGACACATCTCCTGAGGCGCACATCAACCAAATAACTGCTGCAGCATATGGGCGCCTAGCAAACCTAAGAACAGCATTCCGACATCTTAATAAAGAATCGTTCAGGACCCTGTACACTGTGTACGTTAGGCCCATATTGGAGTATGCAGCACCAGTTTGGAACCCACACCTAGCCAAGCATGTGAAGAAGCTCGAGAAAGTGCAAAGGTTTGCAACAAGACTAGTCCCGGAGCTAAGGGGTATGTCCTACGAGGGAGGTTAAGGGAAATCGACCTGACGACACTGGAGGACAGGAGAGATAGGGGAGACATGATAACAACATATAAGATACTGAGAGGAATTGACAAAGTGGACAGAGACAGAATGTTCCAGAGATGGGACACAACAACAAGGGGACACAGATGGAAGTTGAAGACTCAGATGAATCACAGAGATGTTAGGAAGTATTTCTTCAGTCACAGAGTTGTCGGGAAGTGGAATAGTTTAGGAAGCGATGTAGTGGATGCAGGCTCTATACATAGCTTTAAGCAGAGGTATGATAAAGCTTATGGCGCAGGGAGAGTGACCCAGTAGCGGCCAGTGAAGAGGCGGGGCCAGGAGCTTTGACTCGACCCCTGCAACCACAACTAGGTGAGTACAACTAGGTGAGTACTGTACACTGTATACTAAACACTGTACACTATACACTGTACACTATACACTGTACACTATACCCTATACACTATGCATTATACACTGTACATTATGCACAATATATTATACACTGTACACTATAAACTATGCATTACTATACACTGTACACTATACACTGTACACTATACACTGTACACTATACACTGTACACTATACACTGTACACTATACACTATACACTGTACACTATACACTGTTCACTGTACACTATGCACTATACACTGTACACTATACACTGTACACTATACACTGTACACTATACACTAATCATTATACACTGCACACTATGCATTATGCACTGCACACTATGCATTATACACTGTACACTATAAACTATGCATTGTACACTGTACACAATACACTGTACACTACACACTGTACACTATACGCTGTACACTATACACTGTACACAATACACTGTATTGTGTACACTGTGTACACTATACACTGTACATTATACAATGTACACTATACACTGTACACTACACGATACACTGTACACGATACACTGTACACTATACACTGTACACTATACACTGAACAATATACACTGTACACAATAGACTGTACATAATACACTGTATACTATACACTGTACACAATAGACTGTACACTGTACACTATAGACTGTACACTGTACACTATGCATTATAAACTGTACACTATGCATTATACACTGTACACTATGCACTATGCATTATACACTGTACACTATAAACTATGCATTATACACTGTACAAAATACACTGTACACTATACAATATTCACTGTACACTATACACAGTACACTATACACTGTTTACTATACACTGTGCACTGTACACAATACACTGTACACTGTACACTATACACTGTACACTATACACTATGCATTATACACTGTACACTATACACTATACGCTGTACACTATACACTGTACACAATGCACTATACAGTGTATAGTGTACACAATACACTACACACTGTACACTATACCCTGTACACTATACACTATGTATTATACACTGTACACTATTCACTATGCATTATACACTGTACACTATACACTATGCATTATACACTGTACACTATACACTATGCATTATGCACTGTACACTGCATTATACACTATACACTATGTATTACAACCTCAGGAACTCTAAGACCTGTTATCCTGAGTGTAAAAGGGAGCTTGGTGCAAGGAAACAGTAGAAAATGCTTTGAATTGTATTTTCCTTCACCAAGCAATTATATATCTGAGTTTGTATTTTCCTTCACCAAGTATTTACAGTTTTATACAACTATGTACACTATATACAAATATAGTAGTATTAGTGCACGCCACGGTAGTCAAGGCAAAAACAACAGCCAGGAAACAGAGACGACCGTGCAACAACCAGCTCAGGGTGGAAATGACAATGGTAAACATGTGAATGGAATCCATGTCACCTTTACCATTGCCAGATCCACATTATGATTGGTTGAACCAAGGTGTTGATCT
>WNWK01053419.1:0-11874 GCA_009830355.1 Cherax destructor | reverse complement strand
GGATGATACCTCAGTTTTACATCAATATATTGATCACTGGACTGTAGTTTGTCCCCCACACACACTCCCTCTCTCCCATCTCCTTACTCTCCCTCTCACCTCCCCCTCACACTCACCCCAGACTCTTCCACAGAGAGAAATCTTGGGGGGGCGGAAATCAGGGGGGACACGTTGGCGTGTAAGATACTCGGAGGAAAGAACGGGGGATAACAGACTTGTAAATGCGGGATAGGGACAGGGGGTCCTGGAAACCAGAGAATAAACAGATGAGACACAGACATGTTAGGAGATGCTCTGTGTCTGTTATGCGAGGGAAGCCCCAACAGCCTAGTTGATCAGGAAGGCTACAAAAGAAACATGGCGTCCGGTCCCAGACGTTGAGGTAACACAGTAAGTGTAAGGGGACCAAGACTCACCGCCCTTCCTAGGGCGGTGAGTGTACCTGGTAAAGTGTATGGTAAAGTTATTATTGAAAGAATTTAGAGTAAGACGGAGAGCAGGATAGCAGATGAACAGGGAGGCTTTAGGAAAGGTAGGGGGTGTGTAGACCAAGTGTTTACAGTGAAACATATAGGCGAACAGTATTTGGATAAGGGTAAAGAGGTTTTTGTGACATTTATGGATTTGGAAAAGGCGTATGATAGGGTGGGTAGGGGGGCAATGTGGCAGATGTTGCAGGTGTATGGAATAGGAGGTAGGTTACTGAAAGCAGTGAAGAGTTTTTATGAGGTTAGTGAGGCTCAAGTAAGAGTGTGTAGGAGGGAAGGGGACTATTTCCCAGTAAAAGTAGGCCTTAGACAAGGATGTGTGATGTCACCGTGGTTGTTGAATAAAGTATTTATAAACGGAGTTGTAAGAGAAGTGAATGTTCGGGTGTTGGCAAGAGGTGTGGGGTTAAAAGATAAAGAATCTAACACAAAGTGGGAGTTGTCACAGTTGCTCTTTGCTGATGACACTGTGCTTTTAGGAGATTCTGAAGAGAAGTTGCAGAGGTTGGTGGATGAGTTTGGTAGGGTGTGTAAAAGAAGAAAATTAAAAGTGGATATACGAAAGAGTAAGATGATGATTATAACAAAAAAATTTGGTAATGAAAGATTAGATATCAGATTGGAGGGAGAGAGTATGGAGGAGGTGAATGTATTCAGATATTTGGGAGTGGACATGTCAGCAGATGGGTCTATGAAGGATGAGGTGAATCATAGAATTGATGAGGGTAAAAGGGTGAGTGGTGCACTTCGGAGTCTGTGGAGACAATGAACTTTGTCCATGGAAGTAAAGAAGGGAATGTATGAGAGTATAGTTATACCAACACTCTTATATGGGTGTGAAGCATGGGTGATGAATGTTGCAACGAGGAGAAGGCTGGAGGCAGTGGAGATGTCATGTCTGAGGTCAATGTGTGGTGTGAATATAATGCAGAGAATTCGGAGTTTGGAAATTAGGGGGAGGTGCGGGATTACCAAAACTATTACCCAGAGAGCTGAGGAGGGGTTGTTGAGGTGGTTCGGACATGTAGAGAGAATGGGAAGGTGGGGTAGGGGTCGGCCTAGGAAAGGTTGGAGGGAGGGGGTAAAGGAGGTTTTGTGTGCGAGGGGCTTGAACTTCCAGCAGGTCAGATGCCGTGCTCCTTTCTTAAGTGAATGTAACCTGACCTGGCTGGGTCGGGGCATTGGCTTAAGCCGGTGGGAGTCTTGGACTTGCCTCGCATGGGCCAGTAGGCCTGCTGCAGTGTTCCTTCTTTCTTATGTTCTTATGTTCTTATGTTGAAAAGATTAGCCATAGGTTTGCTAAGCTCCTCTTTACATTCCTTTAGAACCCTTGCATACAGTTCATCAGGGCCTGGGGATTTGTTAGGTTTTAATTTATCTATTTGTCTAAGGACCATGTCACTTGTGACCCTAATCGTGTATAGTTTACTATCGTCCTGTTCTACATAATTTATTATTTCTGGAATATCGCTAGTATCTTCCTGTGTAAAAACTGAGAGGAAGTAAGTGTTAAAAATTCTACACATTTCCTTATCACTGACGGTGAGCTGACCTGAGTAACTTTTGAGTGGGCCTATCTTGTCCCTAATCTTACTTCTGTATACCTGAAAAAATCCTTTTGGGTTAGTCTTCGATTCTCTTGCAACTTTAACCTCATAGTCTCTTTTTGCTTTTCTTATTCCCTTTTTATTTCTCTCTTTAACTGAATATATTGATTACTTAATTGCCCCTCTCCTCTTTTGATTCGCCTATATATGCCTCTCTTTGACCAATGAGATGTTTTAATCTATTGTTCATCCACTTAGGATCATTTTTGTTTGATCTGATTTCCTATTAGGAACATAAGTTGTCTGAGCAGCTAGAACTATTCTCTGAAAAACGTCATATTGGCAATCACCACCTACCTGACCCACTGTCAGGTCATTCCAGTTCAGCCTACCCAGGTAATTTTTCAGTCCTACAAAATCAGCCAGGCGGAAGTCAGGGACAGAGACTTGATTGCAATTATTAGGTAATTCCATGATATATTAAAACTGAGTGATTTGTGATCACTTTCCCCAAGCTCATCATTAACCTCAAGATTATTAATTAGCGATTCCTGCTGGCAAGAACCAAGTCTAGCAGGTTATTTCCTCTAGTTGGTTCTGTCACAAACTGTTTCAAAAACAATCCTGAATCGTATCAAGAAAGTCACTTGACTCTAAATTTCCTGTCAAATTGCTCCAGTCAATTTGTCTAAAGTTGAAATCTCCCATTAGCACAACATTTTCATATGTAGATGCCTTACGAATTTCATCCCATAGAAGTTTACTGCACTCCCTATCAAGATTTGGGGGCCTGTAAATCACACCCAAGATAAGTTTTACACGGCCCTCAAGAAGCTGTAACCAAACAGATTCAGTGGCCGACGCTTCTAATTTTATATCTTGTCTAACACAACAATTTAAATTGTCTCTGACATACATCGCTACTCCACCACCCTTCCTGTTGACCCTATCAGTGTGGAATAATTTATAGCCTTGTATGTGACATTCAGAAGGCAACTCTCTATCTTTCAGATTGAGCCAGGTCTCTGTTATAGCAATAATATCTATGTTTCCTGCACTTGCAATTAATCTTAACTCATCTATCTTATTTCTTACACTCCTGCTATTAGTATAGTAAACCTTAAGGGAGCTAGTCTCTTGTTTCCCTGCTGTCTCCCTTTGTTTGCTGACCTGATCCATTGTATTTATTTGTAACTTTATGATGAATTTCTTTTATACACTTACTGTTTTCAGCCCTAGTGTTCCTAACTGACTGTTTCCCACACACACCCAGGACTTAAACCAGTCTGTGGAACCTATGCCGATAGCTTGAAGTTTTTTTACATAATACATTGTGGTTGACAGTATCGAAGGCCTTTTGCAAGTCTAAAGTTACCATTCCTATGAGGTTCCCTATAGACATTTAAGTTCTCATGTAATCCATCAGATTAATTAGGAGGTGTCGTTTGAGTAAGATCTCCTAAAGCCTGATTGGTAACTATGAAGAATGTTGTTGTCACTAAGATATTTAACTACTTGACAGTACACCGCCCTCTCTAGAATTTTGGATATTACACTGAGTATACTAACAGGCCTATAGTTGCTGACATCAGACCTACTATTTTTCTTGAAGATAGGAGTAACTCTGGCCTCCTTGAACCCCTCTGGCACTGTATTAGTGGTGATGGACAAATTTATTATGTGAGCAATGGGGATTGCCAGTTCAGATGCACCATCTTTTAGGAATTTAGACGGGATGTTATCTGGTCCGGTGCTCTTAATTGGGTTTAACCTGCTTAGTTCTTTTTGCACGAAGTCATGAGATACACTTACTAGTTGACAACTGTTTGGAGTTACTCCTTTATTGGTATAGTATGTTTTAAATTTATCAGAGTCTGTGTTAAAGGTATTTGATGCAGCTGGTAGCTTACTTACTAGTGTTGATGCGACAGTTGTGTAGTAGGAATTAAAACAATTTGCCACTTTAGTTGTTTCGTGGCATACCTCGTTATCGACATTTAGAACTATGTTAGATCTATCTATGGGTTTATGGCTATTCCCCAACTGTTTGAGTTGTTGCCAGAGCTTTCTAGGGTTATTCTTGTACTCTTCGATCTTTGAGCAATAATGACTTGCCTTTGCGCCTTTTATGAGCCTCTGCACTCTGTTCCTCACCCTTTGGAATTCATTTAGTGCTGCAATATCCTGTCTGTTTGCCTTAAATCTTTTTATCAACTGGTCTCTGAATTTCATATTATCTAATATCTCAGTAGTCATCCAGGGTTCAGTTCTTCGTTTAATCCTAACCTCTTTAACTGGTGCAATATTATCAAGGATGGCAGTGAACATTGTTTTGAATTTTTCCCAGGCATCATTTACGTCCGTGCAACTTGTTATCACTGACCAGTCACAATTGTGTAGCATATTTACCAGTGTTTCTTTACTGTAGTTTCTAGTTAACCTAACTTTTATTGTCTTGTATAGGCCTATCCGTTCCCTAGTAATTTTCCTGGTACAGTAAATGATGAAATGATCACTAAGACCTGTGGTAATGACCCCTGACTGACTAATGTTCTCAGGGAGGTTACAAAGTATGTGGTCAATTAGGGTGGCTGAGAACTGTGTGATCCGGGTTGGTGTATTAATTAGTTGCGTGTAACTATTTAAATCCAGAATTTGCTTATATCTTTTACATAGCCCGTTATTTTGCTGTTGAAAACAGATGTTGAAGTCTCCTAGTATTACTGTCTCGTCATTGTTATCAAGTCCTGACAAGACTCTTGAAAAGTCCTCTAAGAACTGGTCATGGGTGGGAGGGCGATAACTAGTTCCTACTAAGATGGGTTTTGTCTTGGGTAACAACACTTCAAACCATAGAATCTTCAGTTTATTGTCATTTAAATCAGGTCTTGGATTATAGGCTAAGTCGTTCTTTATGTAGGCACATACCCCACCACCTTTTCTATTCCTATCTAAGCGTTTTATATTGTAACCTTCTATTTTGACCTCGTCGTCAGTCACCGTATCATCCAACCAGGATTCCGAGATGGATATAACTGCCGCTCTAGTTCTGTTAGCTAGAATCCTAATCTCTGCCAATTTTGGAAGAAGTGATCTTGCGTTGACATGAATAAAGTGAAGGCCTGTTTTCCTAAGACAATCATAATCATCAATAAATGGCAAGGGGTCATTAGCATTAAAAATAGGAAAATGAATGTCATCATTGCTAAAGGGTAACTGTGCCAAAGTGCATTTGTTACAAACAAAATGAAATCTGGCACCATTACCATAATTGAACACACATTCATTATGCACCCAACCTTTACTACACTACTACTACACATATTTAAGTTAAGTTAGAGATATACGCTTAGCTTAAGGCAGTAGTTACATTTCCTATAAACAATAGACCGTAGGCACCTTCTCCCCGCCAGTTTCGAGTGCCGACTGGCGTAGGCTGTGCCAAGTAGTCACGACTGAGTAGTGAGATGGGCGATCTTCACCCACATGAACCTTGAGCGATGAATACAGTCGTACACCACGATCACCTCAAGCAAGGCTCTCATTAGCTGAACCAGGCAGTTGTGTGACTCATCAGGTATTTCTCAGGTGAATCCCGGCTTTCTACCTCCGCATCAGTATTCGGGACCTTGAATATTCATCTGTACTCTGTATACTCATGCAGGGATTGGCCACCCACAACCTGAGATTACTACCATCAGCTGCCATACACTGCCTACTGTGAGGAACAAGGTCAGTACCTCGTTGACTGAGTTATGCTGAAGTGTCGTGGCAGACATCAGACCAGGACTCACGGCTGATACGAGGGACTACTAACCCGACTCAGCTACGATCCAACAAACACTAATTCCCCACAGCTTTGGTCATCTTCGAACCGGAAATAGCGGAGATTTGGTTATCTCCGAACGGGGAAGTAGCATAGCTATGGTCCACAGAACCAGTAGCCTCCTAGCTAGGCTCCCACAACCCCACTAGGCCTAGTAAGCACCCACGCCTACTGTAACATCGCCACGTGGTGATTGGTCCTTTTCTATTTTCCCCTATGCACACATATAGATGCTCAACTGAGCACCATGTACCGTGGGAATTACGTATCCTACATTACGTTGTCAGTAACAGACATACAGACGACTAAATTGGCGCCACCACGACCATTGCATGTAATTCCAAGATGGCATCCATTTGAACCCAGGGGGAAAACCCTCGGGCAAGTCGCCATTAACGAGACACCCGCGCCACCTAGCGCTATACCCACCACACTGCGCACCTGATGCCATCTTGTGACGTCATCACAATAAACCCCAACCCTCGACACACACACGCAACACCCACTAGGTCTTGGTAGTTTAAAGCAGAATTTGACATCTGACCCAGAGGGTACACACTGGGACACACCTGTTAGGAGCGTTACTACGGCAGTACAGTCAACACCTGTTACCGGCCAGACTGGCAGGCGGTCAAGCGCCTTGTCTTGGCCTGTTAACTCGCTCTTGGGCGACAGAACCTCTCCCATAAGCAGTCTTTCGTTACCAGGTCCATTAATGCCTGAGACACTGATCCAGTGGATTACCTCGTATTGGAGGAAAATGTGAGACTTGGAGGAGAGGCAACGAGATTACACACTCGCATTTCAAGAACTTGAAGCCTTACTGAAGGGTTCAGGAGTCAGCCAACGCTGACTCCCTCACTCTGTAGTCTCTGTATTTATCCAGCCAACGCTGACTCCCTCACTCTGAAGTCTCTGTATTTGTCCAGCCAATGCTGACTCACTCACTCTGAAGTCTCTGTATTTGTCCAGCCAACGGTGACTCCCTCACTCTGAAGTCTCTGTATTTGTCCAGCCAACGGTGACTCCCTCACTCTGAAGTCACTGTATTTGTCCAGCCAACGGTGACTCCTCACTCTGAAGTCACTGTATTTGTCCAGCCAACGGTGACTCCCTCACTCTGAAGTCACTGTATTTGTCCAGCCAACGGTGACTCCCTCACTCTGAAGTCACTGTATTTGTCCAGAGTAAAAACAGCTTCTGCACTGCTCAATTATTCTCGTTGCAGGTTATCTCTGAGTTTGGAAGTGACCATTTCTACAACTGTGACACTTTTAACGAAATGACCCCAGCGTCAAGTGACCCAGAGTACTTGAGGAGCGTCGGTGTTGCTGTCTATAGTGCCATGTCCAAAGCTGACCCCAACGCTACATGGTAAGTGCCATACATTGTTCTACATTCATACTGATTTTAAAACTGACTTCCGATATTTCTTTTCCGAAATGTATTACCTTCATGTACAGTTTGAAGTGTCTTCTTCCATACCCACTTTCAGACTGCTTCACCAGTGTCTGCAGCAGTTTCTTGCAATCTTTGTTATCGACAAAAACATCTTTGACATCCCCAAATAAGGAAGCATCACCCTACCATTCACATCTTTTACGACCCCATCTCGCAGAAATTATACAGCTATGGTGGTCTGCCCCATGAAAGTTTATCTTCATCTCTCAACTCTCTCTCTCTCTCTCTCTCTCTCTCTCTCTCTCTCTCTCTCTCTCTCTCTCTCTCTCTCTCTCTCTCTCTCTCTCTCTTCATTTTTTACATACCCTAACCTATAAGAAAATATTTTAACTAAATTTGTATTAACAAAAAATATTTAATACTTTGTTGTAAATGCATTAATTATAGATTCAAATATATGCAGCACCAAGCCACATTGATATATATATATATATATATATATATATATATATATATATATATATATATATATATATATATATATATATATATATATATATATATATATATATATATATATATATATATGTCGTGCCGATTAGGTACAAGCAGTATATTATATTAATTTAACCACGAACGAGTGCAGTGTAGTTATTGATCAATACCACTCGGTCGTGGTTACAATAATATAATATACTGCTTGTTGAGCTAGTACACCAAACAGGGAGGAGAATGAAATTAGCTTAGAGGCGTCCACACCATCGTATGTTCTTGGGTAGCGAGTACAACATCCAGTTCTACTCGTTGCGCTACTCTTAAGGATTGTGTGGTTGAGTGGTCTAGAGCGTCATATGGAAGGTATATCAACCAAGTTTTCATGGTAAGGGAGAACCAACATATTTTTAGTTGAATAAGTTTGGTTGTCCCTTTTTGGACTGTAAAAAGTATTTTACACTTGTTAGTTTTGATGTCACTGCGTTGTTGCCGAGACTTACTGTCTTATTTGGGAGAAGAATTAGATGAGTTATCTTTACCTTTTGATAAAAATACTATCATTGAATTGATTAGGCTGTGTGTAATTAATTGCAAGTTTGAGTTGAGGGGAAATACTATGCTCAAGAACAAGGAATGGCGATGGGTAATCCGTTGTCCCCCTTATTGTGCACTATTTATATGGAATTTTTGGAGGCTAGACTGTTGAAAGATATCCTGCCATGTACTGCTAAATGATTCAGACATTTGGATGACATCTTGTGTCTTGATACATTTATACCAAGACTTAACGCTTTAGTCCCGTCTATTAAATACACCGTGGAGGAAGAGGTGGAGTGTAACCTTCCATTCTTAGATGTGTTGATACACCGAGTTGATAGAAAGTTTAAGTTTACAGTATATATGAAGGCCACCAATGTGTGCTCATACATTCACTACTATTCCAACCATGAGACTAGAGTCAAAAGGAGTGTATTTCTTACTATATTTTTGAGAGCATATAGAGTGTGCAGTCCGGAGTTCCTAGATGAAGAAATTTGGAAAATATTTGACATTGGTATGAAACTGGGGTATCCTAAGGTGTTTGTGGAATCTGCCTTGCTGGCAGCTAAGACAACTTATTATAGAACAGAACCCAGGATAACACCTCAGACCAAGAATGTGCTGGTTCTCACATACAACGAGAATTTATCTATTCTGCCGAAATCTCGTAGAAGATTTAATATACAAGTAGTATTAAAAATTCACGGACTGTTAGAGAAATTCTGATAAACAATGCACCCAACAGCGTGCTGGTGGTGTCTACAAAGTTGGTGGTGTCTACAGTGTTGGTGGTGTCTACAGTGTTGGTGGTGTCTACAGTGTTGGTGGTGTCTACAGTGTTGGTGGTGTCTACAGTGTCGGTGGTATCTACAGAGTTGGTGGTGTCTACAGAGTTGGTTGCAACGGTTGCAGTCTCTCCTGTTTGGGACAGACGGGAAAACTATTAGAAGTGAGAATTTCCCAACACCGTTATTCGATACGTATAGCACAGGAGTCGAACGCGATTTTCAACCATATTGAAGCTTGTAATAATCCGGAAAATTGGAGGGAATCAAGAGTCATCTTCCCTTGTTCCTCTTAACTTGAAAGAAATATTGTAGAATCGGCAATTATTAAGCATGATAGGCAGTCATTTTACAATATCAGTGATGGGTTGTTCAAATTAGATGCGTTTTTAGTTGAGGCAATAGTACACAGTCTAAAACTGGGCTCTTATACGAATGCATTAGACTGTCTTAAATGTAGTGCAACACCGAAGAATTAGGGCCTATTTTTCCTGCAGTTTCTGAAGGTTGAACCAGAGTTTGCCTCAGAATTATGTGGATTGAATAACTGTGGCCGTCTTCCCTGTTATTACAGATGTCTCCCTCTTTAAATGAGTTTATTTTATTGAGCCCGTTTCCTTTACGTAACTTTAAGAAGTCTTCCCTGTGGGTGGCTACTCTACAATTGCCAGTGACTTCTATATCACTGACAATATATTTATGTATGTAAAGTTATTGATATCATAGCAGAATATGACCATTTTTTTTATTATTGCCACGTTACTTTCGTTTAAGCTATTACAGTATCAATGCTTGTGGGATTGCCGACACCAATACTGCTCTTTTTTGTCATATCAGAGATCACAGACATCCTATTAATTGGTCTTCTGCTAAAACTGTCTATTCTACATCCAACTTTCACAGTCGCCGTCTGGTTGAATCCTCCCTTATACACAACTTTCCTTGTATGAATCTTAGCCCTTACTTTGTCTCTGTAGATGCTTTCCTCTCCCATTACATTGTTAAATGCTCCAAACTTCAGAACACCCGTGACTTAACCTGATTCCTTCCCCTTCTATCTCTTCCCCTTATCCTCTTTCCTCTTTCTCCTCTGTATTTCTCCTTGTAATTGTCCTTCTTTATTTTATTTTATTTGCATCATTTTTTTCTCCTCTGTGTTCTTGTCCTTACCCTATGTGGGCCGCCAGCTTTATTGCAGTGCACCTCTTTCCTAGAATTGACTGACTCCACTACTACTACTTCCACTACCACTACTACTTCCACTATTACTCCTCCACCACTTTCTTGTGCCCTCCACTGTCTGCTGGCCTATAAATACCCCTTCTACCTTTTCTCTGTGTTAGTGTGACTTTGTAAATGGTCCAAGTCGGACCGAAACGTCGTCGTAAGCTCCTCTGTTCTATGTGCGGGTATATATATATATATATATATATATATATATATATATATATATATATATATATATATATATATATATATATATATATATATATATATATATATATATATATATATATATATGTCGTGCCGATTAGGTAAAACTTGCGATTTTGGCTTAAATAGCAACGCTCACCTTGCCATATAAGACAAGTGAAAATTTGTGTATGCAATAATTTCGCCAAAATCATTCTGAACATAACGAAAAATATATTTCATAGTGTTTGTTTATTATTAAATTAATGTTAACGTATCTAAAATATATTTAGTTGGGTTATGCTAAATTAAATTGCGCTTGTTGTAATAAGGTTAGGTAGGTTTTCAAAGTTTCTCTTGGTACAAAATTATAATTCTTACATTAACATAAATGAAAAAAATATATCTTTAAACGTATAAGATAAAATTTTAGAAAGGACCTAATTTTAGATGAGTTCTTGCTAATTGACCAGTTTTACCTAATCGGCACGACATATATATATATATATATATATATATATATATATATATATATATATATATATATATATATATATATATATATATATATATATATATATAGGATGGGGTCCACCTCATGTGTAAATTGCGGGACCCATAGCCTCGGAGAAGTGGATAAAAAGGCTTCAAGGAAGAATATTTAGATTTCTTTCTGAAGCCGTTTGAATATTCCACTTCCCTACCACCTATCTTTTTATACAAACTTTATTTCAAGACAAAATACATAGGGAGTAAAACAACATAGATAACAACTCAGAGCTACATGTCAAATACTTCCTCCAGCTCCCCGGCAGTGGGCCGCGTGCCCAGAACGCTGCAGGCATTTTCCCTCTGGATCGCAACACTGAGTCTCTGAAAGAGGAAGCTGGTCGCCCTGTGGTCCTTGGTTTCTATGATGAGTTTCCACCCAGCTCCTTGAGAAACTTTAGAGCACACTTGCCCATGCTCCATGGGTCTCCGACCCTATTGGGATGAAGTTATAGCAAGAGGGAAGGTCTTCATATTTGCGGGTCTTCTGGGTCTCCCTGTGGCTGGCAGCTCCACCCGCTTCGGCTAAGGAGTGTGGCAGGTAGGTGTCTGCCAATGTAGCAGCACAGGTGTAGTCCCAAGCAATCTGCTTACCATCCTTCAGGGTAGCATGGTGGCTCCATCAGGACGCTTTTGACTTCCATCAGACCTCTGCACTTGGGGTTCCCGTTGGGCTGGGCAACGGGCTGTGGCGAGGCTTCTTTATGATGTCATTGACCTCCTCATGTCTAGCATACTTCCTTCTGATGTGTGACACACTAGACCATGAAGTCCGAATTGATCAGCCGTCGCCCTGCCGCAAATACACCTATGTTCGGTGAGTATGGGGG
>WNWK01053418.1:0-11874 GCA_009830355.1 Cherax destructor | reverse complement strand
GAAAGACCCTTCCCCATCATCAAGGGCCAAACTTTAAACCTTTAGACGCACCCTTCAACGTTCAAAAATGTTGACTTCTTTTTGACGACGATGGCGAAAAACGATGGGGGAGACATTCAATTTTATAAGAAAATATTGTGAAATCTTGTTTCCCCGAATCTTTTTGGTTTTTTTTTATTTTCAAGGCCTTAATATTCATTGATGACTAAGCCAGGAAATACTTATGATGTTTTTTTGTGGAGGCAAATTTTAAGCCTTTTGGGTTTTTTAAAAAAAAAAAAAGGTTTGGGAGTTGTCCCGGTAAGCCTAATTTAAAAAATAAGAAATATTTTATTTATTTTGGTCTTTGTTGTTTTTCCAATTTTTTTATAATATTATAAATTAGACTCACTTAAAAATATAGATTCTAGATTTTTTTTTAGATAACGGAAAATTTTTGAGGTAACAAAAAAAAAGAGAAACAAAAAAACTAGCTATTTTAAGGTTTTTTCAGCCCAGAAAATTTAAACCCTTTTACTGGGAGAAAATTGTTGAACTAACAAGTGCAGGATCAGTTTTTTCAATTTTAAATAGACAATTTCTGAATTAGTTTATGAGAAAATTTTTAGAAAGGCTCTTCTTATTAATTAAAAATTTCAAATAGAGATTTTTAAGAACTTATTAGTGTTGATGGTTTTAAAGGTGCTATTTTGGTATTTAAATCTCTATTTAAAGTAATATTTTGCATTACATAAATGTATTATGCTTATGGGGAATCAGCCAACGAGGTTTTGGTTCGACCTCGGAGGGGGGAAATTGGCGTTTTCCAACGACATCCCCTTTCCCTTTCAAGCAGGTGGAACCTGGGGTAACCCGATTGGGGTGATCCTGGGAAAAAACCCGGGGAAAAAACCCCAAAAACCAATTTCATATTTATGTCACATGCTATTGTAAAAAAAGAAAAAAAAAGGAGGACTTACCCCCCCGTTTTGGGGATTTGACTCTGAATAATTCCTATTCACAGAGGGTTAGCCCCCCAGGGGTTTATCAAATTTTCCCCGTTTAAAAAAAAATTGTGATCTGCATTAATGTTTCATGGCTGATGTTGGGTGAAAAGAAATGAATGAAAGTTTCGGGTTTTAAACGAGGTGAAAATTTTTGTTTTCCCCCAAATAACGAGTATGTATCCTCTAGTTATCGTTAAACTTCTAGTACTAGGATCTTCAAAGAAGCTTTTTTTTTATTTTTTAAGTTTGAATTAGCCATTTCTATTTTCAAATTTATTTTGTGAATTTAAAGGGGGGGTATGTCTTTCGGGATGAGAAATAAGTCAGTGTGTTTAACTTTACTGGCTTACCCTAGTTAAGTTACGTGATGTACACTGTTTGCCCTCAAGACCATTGTAAAATTTTTTTACAATTTTTTCACAACGTTTAAATAAGGCTTTTTTTCATTCATATTTATTCACATCAAACCTGATCATTTTAAAGAAAATTTTATCTCCCTATTTGTTTTTGGGGGGGAAGGAAGAAATTGGGAAGATTAAAAACTACCTTTAAAGACATTTTTCCGATTTCCATTTATTGATAATGCAACATCTGTGCAGCTTCAAGCTTAATGTGTTGGTACATTTTATATTTTCTCTCTGCACATTGTTATCTTCAAATCTAGTTTTTTTAGGGGAAGATTTATATTAGAGTTGAGCCATGTATTTCCAAATTTTTAATTCAAATTTTTATATTATTTTTATGATGACTTGTTCCCTTTTCTGACTCGCTTCAAGTCTTCAACCAATGTTTAACCGCATCAAAATTTGGCGCACCTGCACTATTCCAACCCATTCAATAAGGAAGAGGGGACGAGGTTTTTAATAGGGGATCCCTTTTTTGATACGCAATGACCGAAATACTTCTTGTTTCCGAGGGTCACAGATTCTTTCCTATTTTATTAACGACAGTTTTCAACCCAGGGGGCCCCCACTGCTGATGAGAGGAAATTTGGGGACAAGCAGCATATCGGGAAAAAAACACACACACACACACACAAATGCGGATGGAATTGAATAAGTTAAGAGGGAATAAAAGAATAGAGAGGCACCCCCAACATAAGGGTCACAGAAAAAACAAAGAGAAAAAGTGGAATTTTCCCCAAAGGGGGTATCAGATCCGGGGAAAGATGGGGAGGAGCAGGGGGGGAGGGGTGCACTGTTGTGGCACCGTTGGAGTTTCGAGGAAATGGTAGGGGGAGGGGGGAGAGAAGGGGATTTTTAGTAGGTACCATCCAGTCTGGGGAGAAAGAAATCATTGCATGTTATAACCCACCCAGAATGCAGGAGGCCAGGGGAAGAATACATGAGAACAAAGAGCAATGGTGGACACCCTGGCGGAGGTGGCAAGAAAACACACATGAGCAGAGCGAAGCTACTGGCGGGAGATTTAACCACAGGGGGACGACTGGGAGAACCATGAACCACGGGGGGGCCGAAAATTGGGGGCCCAAAATGATGGACGTGGTACTGAAACCTGATGCACCAACATGTCAGGACACGACCAGAGAAGGGAAGAGAACCAGCAAGCTGCCGTACACCCTGAAACCCCGATATTGGACATAACCCGAGGCCCCTGGGAGCCAGTGACTTTGGTGCTGATCCCTTAAAGGCGGGGGCCCGGGACAATATCTCACCATGGGTCCTTCGGGAAGGAACTCAGGTTTTTGGGGCCACTTCCCAAAAAATTTTCAACACACCCCTTGAAACTGGGCAGCTACCTGAGATAGGGAAAAGGCCAACGTTGTCCCCATTTTTTAAAAGGAGAATAAAAGAGGCACTAAATTTACAGACCGGTGTCACTTACGTGTATAGTGTGCAAAGTTTTTTAGAAAATCATCAGGAAAAAAAATGGTGGGCATCTGGGGCAGAACAGGATAATCAACGCCAGACAGCACGGATTCCGGGAAGGCAAATTGTAAAAAACCTCCTGGAGTTCTATGGGGTAAAGTAACAGAGGTAAGGCAAGAGAGAGAAGGGTGGGTTTGATTTTCTTGGACTGCAGGAAGGCCTTTTACACTGTTCCTCATATGAGATTAGTAAAGAAGATGGAAGACCAAGCGTGTATAAAGGGAAAGGGAAAAGGAATGGATCAGGGAATACCCACAGGGGGACAACAACGGGTCATGGTGCGTGATGAGGTATCACAGTTGGGGCCCGGGGACGAGCGGTGTACCGAGGGGCCCGTCCTAGGACCAGTGCTATTCTTGCTTTTGTGAAAAGACATGACGGACGGGATAGACTCAGAAGTGTCTCTTTTTGCAGATGTTAATGGGGGAATCACACCAGATGAAGACCAAGCAGGACTTCAAAAAGACCTGGGCAAGTTTTACATCTGGTCTAGCAACTGGCCGCTCGAATTTAACCCCACCAAATGCAAAGTCATGAAGATCGGAGAAGGGCAAAAAAGACCACTGACAGAGTAAGGGGTAGGTGGACAGAGGCTACAAACCTCATCAAAGGAGAAAGACCTTGGGGGGGAGAAAAAAAAAGGGGACGTCTCCGGAAAAACACACATCAACCAGATAACCCCCGGGATATGGGCGACTGGCAAAAAACCCAAGATTAGGTTCCGTTACCTTAACAAGGAATTGTTCAAGACACTGTACACCGTGTAGTCAGGCCCATACTAGAGTATGCAGCACCAGTCTGGAACCCACAATTTTTCAAAAAGTCAATAAATTAGAGAAAGTGCAAAAAAGGGTTTTCGACAAGGGGGTAGTTCCACAACTCAGGGGACTGCCCTATGAAGAAAGGTTGAGGGAAATAGGGCTAACAACACTGGAGGACAGAAGGGTTAGAGGAGAATGATAACGACATCCCAAAAAACTGCGGGGGAAACGACAAGGTAGATAGTGACAGGATGTTCCGGGGAAAAAAGGGGGCACAACTGGAAGCTGAAGACTCAGATGAAACAGAGGGATGTTAGGCAACCCCTTTAGCCATAGAGAAATTTGGAAGGGAATAGTTTAGCGAACGATATAGTGGAGGGGAGGAACCATACATAGTTTTAAGACAAGGTATGATAAAGCGCATGGAGCAGGGAGAAACAGAGACCCAGTAGCGGAAAAGTGCAGAGGCAGGGCCAGGGGTGAGTCTCGATCCCTGCAACCCAATTAGGTGAGTACAATTAGGTGAGTACACACACACACACACCCCCGCGCACACACAAACGCGCCCCAAACAAAACACAAAAACGCGCACACAGACGCGCACACAAACACACACACAAAAAAGCGCCCCAGACGCCACAAAACACACACAAAACGCGCCCCACAGACGGGGCCCCACAAACACACACACAAAAACGCGCACACAGACGCGCACCCCAAAACACACATGGTGCATATACAACAGGTCTAGGGGTAATCGACATGTGTCTAGGACAAAAAAGGTAACTAACACACAAACAGTGAAGAGGCGGGGCCAGGAGCTGTAGTCGACCCCCGCAACCACAAATAGGCCCCACAGTTTCATATCATACATTGGCGAGCATATACTCTCAAACACCACACACACACACACACACCGGGCAAAAAAAATCCTCCCCCCATACAAAAAAAAGAGGAGGATCTGTGACTTGACGTATTTCGACTTCTAAGTGAAGAGTCATTCCAACACTGTAGATGGGGCCAGGCCCATATTAGAGTGAAGTGTGGAACCCGCCTTCATAGTCAAAAAATTGGAGAAAATGAGAGGTTTGTAGCAAGACTATTCCGGAGCTTACGACGTATGGGGAGTACACTCACCATGTGAGGTTTGGTCACAAGTGCCCACGGGAATTTCCCCAGGAAGAGCAAAGTAAGAAATTTTGGGTAAGAGAAAAAAAGACGGGCCGAAGCACAGACTCGGTAAAGGCTGTAAATATCTTGGGGTAGTTTGACCGATTATATCCAAGTTTATATAAACCCGAATATGCTGAAAACAAATAAATGTGCCATCTCAAATCTAATAATAGCTATAAGAAATTAAAGCCATTCACGTTGCTTTATAATCCCACTGAGGTCACTTTGATAAACATGGGAAAAAATGCAGAAACTTAATTATCCAAAACTAATTAAAAAAAATTAATGTCTATCACCCTCCATTGCAACTTTGCTCAAGAAAATCAGAAACCGAAACCTTCCCAACAATGTTTAATACAACAAGGATTACCCAACATAAATGAGCAGCCCCAAACCCGTTTAAATATATAGAGGCCAAAATCTATCTTGCCATTGTTATTAAAATCTTGGGAAAATTCGTAAGCGAGTTCATTTTTTTTTTGTCCCCAATACACCAACCCTTTTGTTATTTTGGTTTCAGGTCAAGTCAAAGTAGAAATGTTAAATTGTTAAAAAGGGAATTTCGGGCCTTGAAAATAATAAATTTTCCCTTTTGTGCCTTTTATAATCCTTGGGAAATGTGGGGGAAAAGGTTCACTATATAAGAGTTGAAGAAAATGAGTGGTGGAGGCAGTATAATTGGTAGTATGAGTGTTCTGAAATGGGTGGTATTGTTCCCTCCCTTTCATGTTGAGTTTTTTTAAAATGTAGAAAAGGGTTTACATTTTTTGGGAGATTTTTTTGGGGGGTTTTAAATTTTGTGTTAAGCGGACTTGACACGATATTAACGTAATTTTCATAGTCCTTACCTTTTCCCTTTTTAAAGGTTTTCAGATATTATAACGTTTGTCCTGTTTGAAATTTTTTCTACCCAGCCTTGTGGTTCGGGTCACCCCACAAAGCGAGCGAGATGGGTTTCGGCATAGGCAAAAGGGATATTTCTTCATTTTGGGAACTCTACTGTTCTTCTACCTTTGGGCTGGCCCGATTTCTTCAACGTCCTCATTTAGAGAGCTCTGCTGTTCCTCTCCCTTTTGGGCTGATTGATGGATTATTCAACGTCCCTTTTTTTGAGAACTTTGCTGGTTCTTAACCCCTGGGACTATTATTTCTTCAACATCCTTCTTTGGGGGAAATCTGCATTTATACACCTGTGGCGATCTCCAAATTTCTACAACGGCCTTCAGCCAAGCTCAGTGAATTACGCACCCGCTGTGTATCTTGGCGTTGGGATCTTCTGGGGGTGCACCTCATAATGGTCATGACCACCAGTGACCACAGAGGCTACAACCGGCACTTAACCAACCATAACTTAAATTCAGTACCCCCATCCAGAACATAAAGGTCTCCCAAAACAGTAGGCATCCCCCTAAGAATGTTAGTGTACCTCAAACAGCATTACTTTCTAATATTTTTTTATTTGTGCTTGGGGATTACTACAGTGATAATTCAAACAGCGTCTGGCACCAGATTACCCAGTCTAGTTCCAGAAAACACCCACTTCAAACGTTTAAGCTTAATTTACATAATATTCAAAGTTCTACATGCGCTCTATGTACAGAACTAATTCTAATATAAACCCTGCTCTAAAACATTTATTGATGACTGACTGCAACATAACTCATAGGTGTAACACAAGACACAACAATCTGTCCCCGTGTCCAACTCATCCTCTGTAATAACCGCATAAAAGACCCTAAAATCGGGAACCCCCTAAATGCAGACTGTAAAAGTTCCCTATCTGCCAATTTATAAAGTTACTTTTAAAAAAGTACCTCATTAGCTTAATGTGATCTTAGGAAAAAGAAAATTAATGAAGGAAAGCAAATCAAACAGGGAAGATGCAAAGAAGAAAGAGGGACACAAATGAAATCAGGATACTTACATGGAATAAAAAAAATTAATGAATCAGTTAAAGGGGGAAACCCGAGAACGGAAAGATTTAGTCGAAAATTAAAGGATGTCAAAAAACATATGCCCAGGACATCATAGGTAGGGGGGAAAAAATGTCAAATAATCCTATGGAAAGAAAGCACAACCTTGATGAGACAAGATGGGGCCCAGAGCTACAGTAGTGTTAGGAAAAAATGAAGAGAATCAGAGGAAAATGAAAAAAGTTGAAGAAAAAAAGTGACGAGCTGAATAAATTAATGGAAGCTAAAAGTGAGACGAGAAAATCATGAATTTTTAAAGGGTTTTAAGTACATGTAGAAGAAAACTTTTTTTACAATGTGTGCATGATATATTTTGTGTCAAAGAAGATTGGATGGAGGAAGAATGAAAGCAGATTGAGTTATTTGAAGGAAGAAACAGAGTTATTAAAGAGGAAACAGAATACCTACTACAGAAGGAAAGGATCAATATAGAAAAAAGGGAAAAAAAGTACACTAACACTCTGACTCCTAGTCCAGAATGGAAATAAAACAACATTCCCAGAAAATAGACAAAAACGAATCAATGTGGGACTCAAATGATGGAGTCACCAACATAGAGGAATTCCCTTAAAGTAGGAGAGGAGAGAACCAAAAATTGAGCTATTATGAAAACGAAAATTACAGCAAAAAGTAGTATTCCCAAAGGGGTACCAAAAAGTAAGAAAGGAAAGTTTAAAAAAAAGGAAAAGGGGTAGCACTGATGTCCAGAACCGTGGAGACTTGAACTAGGAAAATTTGGGGTTACAGGAATTATATAACCTGTACTGTAATGTGGAACAAAAAATAAATGTCATTAGAACAGATGAACAGGTATAGAAAGCATCATCACAGCAAAAAAATGGTGACTAAGCCAGCTTTAGTATAAACAGCAGTGAAAACAGATATTAAATTTATTATGCTGGGGAAGGAGGAAAACTGCGTGACCCCAAAAGCATAGGTATTCAGCCTTTCTTCCAAACAGAAGAATTTTAAAAAAAAAATTGGGAAAAGGCAAGTGTATCAGGATGGGAGGGACAGGCAAAGGGCACTGAAGAACATGCCCGGTTTTCTAACATGCATACTATTAAATGTCCTGCAGAAGTCAGTAAGGAAAAAGGATAAAAACTTGACAATCATTGAGATAAGATAAAATGGATAAAACACTGACAATCATTGAGATAAGAAAGACAGGGTTTGGCCTGCATTTTCTTTAGTGCAAGAAAACATCGATACAATATAAACCGGAGATTATCCCGAGATTTGAGGATCAGTCAGGGGTAAAAAAAAAAAAATTTTAAAAGTACCAAAACAAAGGCAAGAGTAACATTAAATAAGACGAGAGAGTTGGGGATAGTAACGAGTGGGTTTGCAGATGGGGCCGTATTAGGACTGCTGCACTTCGTCCCAAAGGGCTTGAGTCATGTGCGTCACAACTTGATGTAAAAGTAATGCGAAGAATAATACAAGGGAAGGACAGTGACAATCATTATGGAGACCTCGCTAGACACTGTGATCAAACAATTGTATTCTGCAATGTGGGCGTTTTTGAGATAGAGCAAACTGAAAACATCGCATCATGGCCGGAGAGATACAGTAAATATTAAATGAGGTAAATGTAATACCAAGATATCACCAGAAATACACAAAATCATTACATTGAGCATAAACAAGATAAACAAGCATCAGGAAATTGCCTTACATTAAACTAATTGAGTACGGCAAATTTGGAGCACCCCTTAGTCAAATACGTGATGAAACTCGAATTACAAATTCCCCAACCTCCCCCGCAGCACCAGAACTGTAAGGTTGAAAGACCTGAACCTGATTTAACAGAAAGAATGAAAAGGGACGACATTTTCCCGGGTTTGAGTAATCTTGGGAGGAATTGAGCAGGGGACAGACTGATTACATTAAAAGGGCCAGGATCAGACTCGCACGAAGCTGAAAACCCCATGAACCATTTGGGACGTACGTATTTCTTTATCTCAGGGTTTAAAACAGAATATCTTAAATAAGTAGTGAAGGCACACTATGTGACAAGGGCAAAATAGTGTAGAAGGTTAGGCCAGATCGAGTCTTGAGGGCCCAAACACAACTCTGAAAAATAAACACACACAAAAAAATTTTTTAAATTTCATTGTTTTAAAAATGCCAGATATATTTTTGGCATTTTAAAAAAAAAATTGATCAATTGACAAAAGAAATTGCAAAAATGGGAAAAATTTTGTAGGAAAGGAAGGAATGATAGGAAAATTTAAACAAATAAACGAATCACTATTCTGCACAGAAAAAAAACACTGAACAGTTCGATAAATTAATGTAAATAAAGCACTAGATTTGCCGAGTGATAATGAATATGGGAACTGTATCTGGAACTAACAACAAATATAAAGAAAATAATTATTCTGTAATAGCAAAATGATGAAAGAAGAACAGCAAGCTAAGAAGGTGGAAATAAATGGTAAAAAATAAAAAAGGGAAAAATAAACACATAAGCAGAAAGTACCCTTTTATTGAAATTTGCCCACGCGGGGCAAAAAGACAGACTTGGGAGCAACATGGAGATATATAGGGAAAGTCAGGTGGAGAAGGGGGTCGGGGTGGAGAAAGCTGCGTGACAGTCAAAAAGTAGTGTGATAAAAAAATTGTGTGACTTAAAGGACCTGTAGTGTACCATTCTTGAGTTGTGAATGAATGGTTCAGAGAACCGACGAGTTGGTAAATTAGAACAAAAAACTTGGGTATCTTTAAGGAAATTTTTCCCCACACAGGGGCCACGTCCATAAAAGGAGAATCGGAAGAACAGGGGAGGGGGGTTGTGGGAAAGGGTTGCAGTCCATCAATCTTGATGGACTGATGAACCCCTGTGGGCGAAACTTTTCCCTCAATAAAGATACCCAAGTGTTGCATATCTTCTAATTTACCAACTCGTCGGTTCTCTGAACCATTCATTCACATCCTGTCTGACACTGCAACATCTTGGTATCTTAATACAGGGATTTTTTGCTTGCCTATTTTTTGGGCACGACCTATTTCACATTGAACAAATGTGACACCTCCTACAACTGCTGCACCTCTCCTGTCTACAGTATAAAAGTTCCCCTTGCTCATATGCTGTTATTCTATTCAAGATTGATGGACTGACAACATCGACTCAAGATTGGGGGCCGACAACCTCACACCCTCCTGTTTTTCCCGATTCCCCTTTTGTATGGACTGAAAGCCCGTGTGGCGAAACTTTTCCCCAATAAAGATACCCAAGTGTTGCATATGTGTCTAATTTACCATTCATGAGTTATAGGTGGGATAGCGTTGAAGAAGTTTCTTGGCAATAGGTTCAGCTATGTTTGAAGCCGTTGTTCTGGTTTAAGTTGTTTTATACAGATGAGGGTGATTTTAGGGTTCTTTGGTATTGCGTGTTGTCTTCTGGCGATGAGTCTTGGGTTTTTGTAGTTGATTAAATGGTTGTGTAAATTTTGGTGGAAACAGGATTTTTTTAGTCGTGATCTGCCTGCGTACTGGTGTTCTGAAAAGCGTGTTTGTAGGTCTCTGGATGTTTCGCCAACGTATAATTTGCTGCAGCCATTACAGTTCAAACCGAAATTTACAAACCATTTAATCAACTCAAAACGCAAGACTCATCGCCAGAAAGACAACACGCAATACCGAAGAATCCAGAACATCACTCATCTGTATTCCAACAACTTCAACCAGAAAAAGGCTTCACAACATGCTGAACCTATTGCCAAGAAACTTCTTCAACGCTATCTAAATAGAACTCAAGAATTCCTGGGTTTTTTAAGTCACACTATGTTTTAATATCACACTATTTTTAAGACTCACATGCAGCTTTCTCCACCTGCCCCAAAATTCTCCACCTATATATCTCCATGGCTCATTTTCCAGGAGATCTGTCTGTACTCGATAAACCCCACTGCGTGGGCGAAACGTTGTCAATAAAGGATAAATTAATGCTTATGTGTTTATTTTTCCAAGCTAAGAAGGTAAAAGAAAAGTCAGATAACGGGGGTTTTTCCCCCCGTGGAAAAACGTCTATAAAACTATTAATCCATTGTTTTAGCAGGGGGGTTGGCACTATTTTGAGAGCATTTTACTTTTTTTTTTACCCCGGGTTGTTCAAAATTGTGCAGAGGGATTTTAAGCGTTTTTATAGTTGATTCAGGGCGAAATCTATTGGTTCTTTTAATCTATTTTTTTTAAAAACCCAAACTTTAAAATTTTATGTAATAAACAAAAAGCCTAAATAAAAGTATGGAAAAAAATGCTTAATAATAAGTCTCACTAGGCAGCTTTCTGAACTCCTGGCTAGACAGGTCCCGATCACGTTCAGTCGGGCTCACCTGACGGGGGTGTCCTGGGGGAAACCTTTGACTGTCTGACAGACTGTTGGAAATATACGTCACAGCAGTTCGGCTTTGTTTAGACCCTCGTTTGTGTTATCTGTTACCCATATTATTGTCTCTGTTTGCTCTGACTATTCTTGAAAGAAATATACTGAACATTTCAGAGTCCAGTGACTAGAGGTATCAAAAAAGGATAAGGAAAGTAGAGGACGATGATACAAATATTTTTGTAAGTACTGTAAATGTTCAACTGCAGCTAAATTAAGTGACAGTGAAAGACACAAAACTACTGCGAAGCACAAGAAAAATGAAGAACTTTCACTACATAAAGACAAACAATGCTTCTCTGAAAGACTGGATGATGAAGGAAGAACAGAGGGAAAAATTTTTGTTCGTTGCTGAACACTGTTCATTAGAGTAGCTGGCTTATTTGGAACTCTGCAAAGAACATTTTGTGACAGTTGTGGATGTGAGAACCTTAAGCTCAGGAGGACAAAAAAGGCATTTTTTTCAATGTACTGAAACCATATTTTAGTGATGATCCCAAAAATTATACTGAAATAGTAAAATTTAGGTTTTAATATATGAAAGTAATGGTATGTCTTTAACTAAACTATTGCTGATAATATGCAGGCTTTAAAGAAACCCTTGAAAAAGAAATGAATTAAATTACAAAACTTTATTGTTCTAGGTTAAATGTTTGTTATAAATTGTGTCAAAATGGAGGTATGAAAAATTTAAAATCAAAT
>WNWK01053417.1:0-11875 GCA_009830355.1 Cherax destructor | reverse complement strand
AAAGCAGGAGACAGGTCCTTAGCTTCGAACTATAGACCAATAAGCCTAACCTCCATAGTGGGAAAATTTATGGAATCAATAATTGTCGAGGCAATTCGTAGCCATCTTGAAAAGCATAAATTAATCAACGAATCTCAGCACGGTTTTACAAAGGGGCGTTCCTGCCTTACAAATTTAATAACTTTTTTCACTAAGGTATTTGAGGAGGTAGATCATGGTAATGAATATGATATTGTGTATATGAACTTCAGTAAGGCTTTTGATAGAGTCCCACATCAGAGACTATTGAGGAAAATTAAGGCACACGGAATAGGAGAATTTTTTTCCTGGATAGAGGCATGGTTGACAAATAGGCAGCAGAGAGTTTGCATAAATGGGGAGAAATCAGAGTGGGAAAGTGTCACAAGCGGTGTTCCACAGGGGTCCGTATTGGGCCCCTTGTTGTTCACAATCTACATAAACGACATAGATGAGGGAATAAATCTAGATTATGCTGCACAGTTTTGGTCACCATATTACAGAATGGATATAAATGCTCTGGAAAACGTACAGAGGAGGATGACTAAGTTGATCCCATGTATCAGAAATCTTGCCTATGAGGATAGACTGAGGGCCCTGAATCTACACTCTCTAGAAAGGCGTAGAATTAGGGGGGGGATATGATTGAGGTGTATAAATGGAAAACAGGAATAAATAAAGGTGATGTAAATAGCGTGCTAAAAATATCTAGTATTGACAGGACTCGCAGCAATGGCTTTAAGTTGGATAAATTCAGATTCAGGAAGGATATAGGAAAGCATTGGTTTGGTAATAGAGTTGTGGATGAGTGGAACAAACTCCCGAGTACAGTTATAGAAGCTAAGACGTTGTGTAGTTTTAAAAATAGGCTAGATAAATATATGAGTGGGTGCGGGTGTGTGTGAGTTGGACCTGACTAGTTTGTGCTACTAGGTCAGATGCCGTGCTCCTTCCTTAAGTGAATGTAACCTGACCTGACTAGGTTAAGGCATTGGCTTAAGCCGGTGGGAGATTTGGACTTGCCTCGCATGGGCCAGTAGGCCTGCTGCAGTGTTCCTTCTTTCTTATGTTCTTATGACCTCCGCTTCTTACTCGACTCACCTCTCCTGCCTACTCACTCCCTCCCTTTACTCTCATATTCCCCAAGTATCTACTCGTTCCTTACCCCCCTACATGACACTATCATGTCCTCCAGTGTCGTCAGGTCGATTTCCCTTAACCTCTCCTCGTAGGACATACCCCTTAGCTCCGGGACTAGTCTTGTTGCAAACCTTTGCACTTTCTCTAGCTTCTTTACGTGCTTGGCTAGATGTGGGTTCCAAACTGGTGCTGCATACTCCAGTATGGGCCTAACGTACACAGTGTACAGGGTCCTGAACGATTCTTTATTAAGATGTCGGAATGCTGTTCTTAGGTTTGCTAGGCGCCCATATGCTGCAGCAGTTATTTGGTTGATGTGCGCCTCAGGAGATGTTCCTGGTATGTGTGTGTGTGTGTATTCACCTATATGTACTCACCTATATGTGGTTGCAGGGGTCGATTCATAGCTCCTGGACCCACCTCTTCACTGGTCGATACTAATTCAATCTCTCCCTGCTCCATAAGCTTTCTCATACCTCTTCTTAAAGCTATGTATGGAACTTGCTTCTACTACTTCACTCTCCAGATTATTCCACTTCTTGACAACTCTAAGGCTAAAGAAATACTTCCTAACATCCCTATGACTCATCTGGGTTTTCAGTTTCCAATTGTGGCTCCTTGTTCCTGTATCCCATCTCTGAAACATTCGAGCCCTGTCCACCTTGTCAATTCTTCTCAGTATTAAGAACATATGAACATAAGAAAGAAGGAACACTGCAGCAGGCCTACTGGCCCATGCGAGGTAGGTCAAAGTCTCCCACCGGCTTAAGCCAATGCCCCGACCCAGCCAGGTCAGGTTACATTCACTTAAGGAATGAGCACGGCATCTGACCTAGTAGCACAAACTAGTCAGGTCCAACTCACACCCACCCGCACCCACTCATATATTTATCTAGCCTATTTTTAAAACTACACAACGTTTTAGCCTCTATAACTGTACTCGGGAGTTTGTTCCACTCATCCACAACTCTATTACCAAACCAATGCTTTCCTATATCCTTCCTGAATCTGAATTTATGCAACTTAAAGCCATTACTGCGAGTCCTGTCAATACTAGATATTTTTAGCACGCTATTTACATCACCTTTATTTATTCCTGTTTTCCATTTATACACCTCAATCATATCCCCCCCCTAATTCTACGCCTTTCTAGAGAGTGCAGATTCAGGGCCCTCAGTCTATCCTCATAGGGAAGATTTCTGATACATGGAATCAACTTAGTCATCCTCCTTTGTACGTTTTCCAGAGCATTTATATCCATTCTGTAATACGGTGACCAAAACTGTGCAGCATAATCTAGATGAGGCCTAACCAAGGATATATAGAGTTGAAGAACAACCTGAGGACTCCTATTATTTATGCTTCTTGATATGAAGCCAAGAATTCTGTTCGCTTTATTGCGAACACTTATGCACTGCTGTCTTGGTTTTAGATTACTGCTAACCAGAACTCCTAAATCCTTTTCGCAATCAGTAGTATTAAGATCTACATTATTTAGTTTATATGCGGCATGGTTATTGTCCTGCCTAACATTTAAAACTTTGCATTTATCTATATTAAACTGCATCTGCCACTTCTCCGACCACTGCATCAGTCTATTCAAATCCTCCTGGAGTGCTCTAATGTCCTCATTTGAATGAATTGGATGGCCTATTTTGGTGTCATCGGCAAACTTGCTTATAAGAACATAAGAACATAAGAATGGAGGAACACTGCAGAAGGCCTACTGGCTCATACAAGGCAGGTCCTTATCAAAACCACCACTACCTAAGAATTTATTCCCGTACTCACGACACCAATCAAACCCAGCCCCTCCCACTCATATATTTGTCCAATCTCTTTTTAAAGCCACCCAAGGTCCTAGCCTCTATCACAGTACTCGGAAGATTGTTCCACGCATCTACAACTCTGTTCGAAAACCAGTACTTGCCTATGTCCTTTCTAAATCTAAATTTATCCAATTTAAATCCGTTATTTCTGGTTCTTACTTGGTTCGATATCCTCAGTATTTTATTAATATCTCCTTTGTTTATGCCCATCATCCACTTGTACACCTCGATGATATCTCCCCTCATTCTACGTCTCTCCAGAGAGTGGAGATTCAACGCTCTAAGTCTATCTTCATACGGGAGATTTCTTATACTGTAAATCATTTTAGTCATTCTTCTTTGTATGTTCTCCAATGAATCTATATCCATCCTGTAGTAAGGAGACCAAAACTGAGCTGCATAATCCAAATGAGGTCTCACTAGTGATGTATAGAGCTGTTATTTGAGCTGATTAGCAGCTATAGGTCAGCAATAGACAGAATTAGGAAGAAGGGTGGGAACCCTGTCATATGTGGTATTTTGCCAAGGAGAGGAGTTGGAAATGAATGGTTGTCCAGGGCAATTGGTGTCAATTGCTGGCTGGACAAATACTGTAAGGAAAATGCAGTAACATTCATTGACAACTGGGACATCTTCTATGGCAGAAATGACATGTATGCCAGGGATGGGGTTCACTTATCCAGGTCTGGGGTGGGGGCACTGGCAACTGCAGTGGAGGGAGCTGTTAAGGCTTTAAACTAGAAAAAGTTAGTGGTATGGGTTATGGGGGGAAAACAGTGAAGTCCCAGTGTAGTAATGTTATAAATTCTAGGGGAACTAGTAATAGGCAGAATAAGGTGGATATTGGAAAGCCAGTGGAACTAGGTGACAAGGACAGTAATAGGTATAAGGGAAAAACAGAAATGAGCAGGAAGGGTAAAGAGAAAGGAGGGTCTTTAAGTGTATATTACACCAATAGTCGTAGTGCTAGGAATAAGATGGACGAGTTGAGAGTAGTTGCAAGTACAGGTAATATTGATGTTTTTGCAATAACTGAAACATGGTTTAATATGAAAAATCGGGACTTGCCTGCCGAATGTCACATTCAGAGTTTTAAATTGTTCCAAGTAGACAGAAGTATCGGGAAGGGGGGTGGGGTGGCACTCTATGTCCGTGATCATTTAAATTGTTGTATAAAAATGGGTATAAAGTCAAAATTAACACATACAGAGTCTGTGGGGATAGAATTTTCGGGGGGAAAAAAAAAATTTTTTTTAGGTGTGATATCCCCCCCCAAAACTTAGAGGGGAACCAAGGGACCCCACTGGGGGAAAATAAACAATGCACGAAACGTAGTTATTGGGGGTTTTTTAAAAACTTTGAAAGTTGGAATTTTTTTTGACTGGGAATTTAAATTAACGATTTTTTGGGGAAATGAAATTTTTTTTTAAAGTGTTTGTAAAAAACCCAAAAAGGGGGAAAAATCTGCTTGATTGGGGTTGGGGCAAAAAAGGAAACCCTTTTTGTTAAAATTTTAAAAAATTACAGAGGAACTCGGCAAAAAGGACCACAAATCAATTACCTTGGCATTAAAGGGGAATTTTCATAGGGAATAACCAGTAACGGTCCCAGATTTTCGCTTACAGATTCAAGGGGACTTAGAGAACACTTATCATCTGTGGGACTGGGGTAATGAAGAGCAAAATTTTATGAAAAGTTTTCGAACACTATACATGCTGCCCAAAGAACATTTATCCCATATTTGGGTTAGATCGAATAGAAAACCCCAAAAATAAGAATAAGGGGCCCCAAACTTTTAGGGGGAAAAATTTAAAGGGTTCAAAAGAGGTGAGGGCCATTAGAATCAGTATATTGACATTAAGAGGGATTTAAAAAAGGGGGAAAAAGAAAAGTTGGGACTACGAAATTAAAGTTGCGGGGGTTTGAAAACTAACCCAAAAGTTTTTTCCAGGTGTATATAATAAAAGTTGAGATAAGATGGGCCCCCTTAAAAAAAAATTATGGGTATTTACGACAAAGAGAATAAATTTTCCCTTATTTTTTTTTAAAATTTCTTGGTTTTCACTCAGGAAAAAAATTTAATATCCCAAAATTTTTGGGTATTTTGGGGGGTTTGAAGAAGAAAATTTTTGTAGAATCACATTACCGAAATGGTTATCAAACAGATAACCGTTTGAAGAAAAAAAAACGCCTGCCCTGATGATTTTTTTTTTAAAGGGGTTTTTTAAGGAAAAATAAAACTCGGAACCCTTTTTAAAACATTTTTAACCTATCCCCAAAACAGGTGTAGTGTCTGATACAAGATGGTTAATGAATTTCCCATTTTTAAAGCAGGGGACAAGTCGCTACCATCAAATTACCCCCAATAAGTCTAACCTTTCAATTGTAGGCAAATTATTAGAGGGGGTTTATAGCTGATAAAAAAGGCCCCCCCTTGATAGGCAAATTTGATTAATGATACCAACATGGATTCAAAAGGGCCTTCCTCCAACAATTTATTAATTTTTTTCAGTAAGGTTTTTGAGCAGTTGATAAAGATAAAGAATTCGATATTGTTTATTTGGATTTTAGTAAGGATTTTGATAGAGTACCACATCAGAGACTTTAAAGAAAGTGGCTGCTCACGGCATTGGAGGAAAAGTGTTTTCATGGATCGAGTCATGGCTCACCAATAGGAAGCAGAGGGAAAAATTTTTAAACATGGGGATCAATAGGGGTTCCAAAGGGATCGGTTTGGGCCCGTTGTTGTTTATAAATATATAAATGACCTTGACGAGGGAATTACTAGTGATATGAGCAAATTCCGTTATAAGAAGAAGGGTAGGAAATCGATTCAGACGAGATGTCACGGAACTTCAGGAAATTTAAAGTTTTGGGAATGTTCATAACCCTACACCACCATCTTAAATGTTGAACCAACCGCAGAATGCGGGAAAAAGGACCAGTTGGAAGCAGCAACCTTAAACCAAGTCAGCAATGCCTGCGTAAGAAATAAAAACAAATAGATTTCGATTTGACAAGAAGTGTGGGAACAGAAAATCCAGCGGTTATTACAGCAACATCATTAGTAAGTCCCCACCTAGATTAGCAGCTTTCCCCGGTCTCCATTTACAGAATGGACTATAATTGTTAGAAAAAGCACGAATGACAAAAGTAATTCAAGCATTTGAAATCTTTCTAAAGAAGAAAGATTGAAGACCCAAAATTATTTAAGATGAGTTTAATAGGGGGGGAAATGAAGAGGATATAAGGGAAATGGGAATTGGGTAAAAAGTCTTGAGGATATCCTCCAAAGAAACCTTCCAAAAGGATTCAAATTGGATAAGTTTAGATTTAGAAAAGATATAGGAAAATATTTTTGGAAAATAAAGGGAACAGTTTTGGCCTAGTAGGGGCATTAGCCTTGACCTTGGGTTTCAAAATTTAGGTTTTTATAAATTCATGAGGAGAGGGGGATTTGAGGGGACTTAATTGAGTTAATAGAATCTTCAAAGCCTTTTTTTCTTTTTGGTAGAATTGAAAATTAGGGTTGGGAATTTTCTGTTAGGGGGGGATGGATTGGAAGGACCTGCTTAGTAAGGGCCAACAGGCCCGCTGCAGTGTTTCCTCCTTTTTTGTTCTTATGTTCTTATAAACCAGTAATCTGTTAGCCTTATTGGGCACACTTAGGCAATTTTTGTTCCCGGGGTTTAGATTCCTTCTTACCATACCCCAAGTCTTTTTTACATTCTGTATGATCAAGCTCTACCACCTATTTATAAATTTGAGGATATTTTCATTACCAAGGACTAGTACCTTACACTTGCCCCCCATTGAACTTTCACCTGCCAATTTTTTACACCAAAATTAATTTGTCCAAATTTTTCCTGGAGTTCACCTATCCTCCTCAGAATGAATCATACCCTATTTTTGTATCATCAGCAAATTTCTCATGTCACTTGCAATTCCTTCAAAAAGGTCATTTATGTAAATTATGAACAACAATGGGCCTAAAACTGATCCTTTTGGAAAAGCCACTAGTGACCAATCCCCATTCAGATTTACCCCATTAATGGAAACTCCTGTTTTTATTTAAGCCATGGCTCTATCCATGCTCGAACTTTACCCCTATACCATGAGCTGCCACCTTTCTTAAGAGTCTCTTGTGAGGTACTCTATCGAAGGCCTTACTGAAATCCAAGAAACTATATCATTAAAATGAATGGTTCAGAGAACCGACAAGTTGTAAACAGACCATATGCAAACACTTGGGTATCTTTTTTTGAGGAAACGTTTCCCCCACAGTGGCTTTACCCGTCCAATACAAAGTAGAAAGGCCCCAGACACTTTAAGAACATAAGAACATAAGAAAGGAGGAACACTGCAGCAGGCCTGTTTTTATTCTAGGCAGGTTTCACATTCCCATCCCACTAAAGAATATTTGTTCAACCCAATTTTCAAGTTACCCAAGAAATAAGCTTTATAATTTTATTTACCGCAATTCCCACTCAAAAACCAACCCTTTCACCTGAATTTATCCAACCTAAATTTAAAACTACCCAAGGTCCTTGCTTCAAGAACCCTACTAGGCAGACTGTTCCACTCATCAATCCCTATTTCCAAACCAATACTTTCCCCATATCATTTCTAAACAAACTTATCTAACTTTTAATTATTTTTGGTTCTCTTGGGAACCTCAAGACCTTATTTATATCCCTTTGTTAATACCCATCATCCACTTGTACACCTCGATGATATCTCCTCATTCTACGTCTTCAGAGTGGAGATTCAATGCTTAATCTATCTTCTAGGGAGATTTCTTATATGCTAAATCATTTTAGTCATTCTTCTTGATGTTTCTCCAATGAATCTATATCCATCCTGTAGTAAGGAGACCAAACTGAGCTGCTAATCCAAATGAGGTCTACTATGATGTATAGAGCTGTAAATAACTTTTGGACTTCTGTTGCTAATACTTCTTGAAATAAATCCTAGTAATCTGTTAGCCTTATTCGTACCTTAGGCACTTGCTGTCTTGGCTTTAGATTTCTGCTTACCATGACTCCCAAGTCTTTTTCAATCTGATGATCAAGCTCAACTCACCAGTTTATAAATTCGAGATATTTTTAAACTTACACTTGTCACATTGAACTTCATCTGCACTTCTTCAGACCAAGACTTATACAACCCTGAGTTCATGTTATCCTCCCAAATGATTATAGGCCATTTGACATAGCAAATTTCATGTCACTTGCACTTCATCAAGGTCATTAATGTAAATAGAACAACAATGGCCCAAAACTGATCCTTTGGAACGCCACCAGTGACAAATCCTCATTCTTTGATTAATGGAAACTGCTTATGTAAGCCACCTTGTGCTAGAACTTTACCTCCAATAAAGATACCTCAGAGTCTCTGTGGTCTATCGAGCCTTCTGAATTCCAATAAACTATATCATATTCTTTATCACTGTCTACTGCCTCAAATGTTTTATTGAAAACGTCAGTAAATTTGTCAGGCAGAACGACCTCTCGTAACCCATGCTGAGATTCATTAATCAAATTATGTTCTTCAAGGTGACTTCTGATAATATCAGCTATAATTGATTCTAATAATTTGCCTACTATAGACGTGAGGCTTATTGGACGGTAATTTATGGAATTGACTTATCCCCTGATTTGAATATAGGAAAATACATTAGCTATCTTCCCATCTCTGCAATAAGTTAGATGGAGGAAAACATTCGTTAATGGCTGACTAAGTTCCATCTTTTCATTCTTTAAGTACCCTGGAAAACAACTCGTCGGGTCCCGGGGGCTTATTTTTCTTCAGTTTATCTATCTGTTAAGAACATAAGGGAAAGGGGGAACACTGCAGAAGGCCTACTGGCCCATACAAGGCAGGTCCTTATCAAACCACCACCACCTAAAAATTTATTCCGTACTCACCCAAAAAATCAAACCCAGCCCCTCCCCAAAACATATATTTGTCCAATCCCCTTTTTTAAAACCACCCAAGGTCCTAGCCTCTATCACCCTACTCGGAAGATTGTTCCATTTCCCACAACTCTGCCGAAACCAGTACTTGCCCCATGTCCTTTTTAAATCTAAATTTATCCAATTTAAACTGTTATTTCTGGTTCTACTTGGGTTTGATATCCTCAGTTTTTTTAATATCTCCTTGTTTATGCCCATCATCCAATGTACACCCGAGAAACTCCTCATTTTCCGGGGGCCCCCGGGGTGGAGATTTAATGCCTAAGTCTATCTTCATACGGGAGATTTCTTATACTGTAAATCATTTTAGTCATTCTTTGTATGTTCTCCAATGAATCTATATCCATCCTGTAGTAAGGAGACCAAACTGAGCTGCATAATCCAAATGAGGTCTCACTAGTGGAAGGGGGGGAGAGCTGTAAAATAACTTTTGGACTTCGTTGCTTATAATTTTGAAAAAAAATCCTAGTAATCTGTTAGCCTTATTGCGCACACTTAGGCACCCGCTGTCTTGGCTTTAGATTTCTGCTTACCATGACTCCTAAGTCTTTTTTTTACATTCTGTATGATCAAGCTCAACTTCACCTAGTTTATAAAAATTGAGGGATATTTTCATTACCAACGACAAGCACCTACACTTGTCCCACATTGGGAAATTCATCTGCCAATTTTCCCGCCCAAGACATTAATTTATCCAAATCCCCCGGAGTTCACTGTTATCCTCCCAGAATGAATTATAGGCCCAAATTTTTTTATCATCAGAAAATTTTACCATGTCACGAACCTTTCCAAGGTCTTTAAAATTAAAAAGAACAAAATGGCCCAAAACTGATCCTTTAAAACCCATGAAAACCCCCATTCAGATTTGCCCCCTTTAAAGGGAAATCCCCCTTTTTTTGGGAACCCATCCCTCATCCATGCTAAACTTTACCCCCTATCCCATAGCTGCCACCTTTTTAAGAGCTTTTGTGAGGTACTTATCGAAGGCCTTTGAAATCCAAAACTATTAATTTTTTTTATCACTGTCTACTGCCTCAAATGTTTATTGAAAACGTCAGAAAATTTGTCGGCAGGAACGACCTCTCCCAAACCCAGGGAGATTCTTTAATCAAATTATGTTTTAAAATATTTTGATAACATCATTAAAATTGATTTAAAAATTTCCTACTATAGAGGGAGGTTTATTACGGTAATTTAGGGAATGAATGTTTGAATCAAATCCTCCTATTTCTGTCGGGCGAATTTGCTCTATCACTAGAAATTTCCCCTCATAAAGGTCATTGATATATTTATAAATAACAATGGGCCTAAGACTGACCCCTGTGGAACACCATTTTTAAAAAGTCCCCCATTCGATTTAACCTTTTATACCCTCTTTCCCTATTGGTGAGCCAACTGACCCAAACACATTTTCCCCCTTTTTAATGCCATGAGCTGCCACTTTCTTTAACAGTTCTGGTGCGGTACTTTAAAAAGCCAAAAAGTAAATAAACAAATCTATCTGTTTGATAACCATGTCCTGGGACAGTAAAAAGTTAATTTGAATTCTTCGGGAACTGAAAATTGTTAATTTCTGAATCTCTTTTAGCTTCTTGTGGACGAAAAAAATATCAAAAAGAGAACACATTTGTTCGTTTCCGTCGCTGTCCTTTCCCCAATTTTAGAGGTCCATTTTTTCCCTCACCTTCTCCTGTAATTGGGAAAAAACCCCTTTTTGGATTAGTTTTTTGATTCATTAGCAACCTTAATCTCATAGTCAGTTTATTTTCAAACCCCCTTTTTTTACTTCTTTTTTCAACTGAACTATTGGTCAATAAGGTTAACACTCTTTTTTTGATGCGCCTATAAATTTTTTTTTTCCCCTAATAAATTTTTTTAGCCTCCTGTTAATCATTTGGGATCTTTTGAACATAAAAAAGGGAGGAACACTGCAGCAGGCCTTTGGGCCATACTGGGCAGGTCCTTAAATAATGTTCTGAAATAGGGTAGTTGATGAGTGGAACATATCTGCCTAGTAGTGTTATTGAAGTTAGGACCTTGGTAGTTTCAAATTTAAGTTGATAAATTCATGAGTGAGAGGGTAAGGATTTGAGTGGGACTCGCAGATGAGTAAATAGATTATCAAAGCTGATTTCTTGGGTAGCATTAAAAATTTGGGTTGAGCAAATATTCTGTTAGTGGGATGGATTGTGAAGGCCTGTCCTAGTATGGGCCAGCAGGCCTGTTTTGATCTTCCTACTTTCGTATGTTCTTAGTCTCTATAATTTTCATTTTGTCGGTATTGAATACCATTCATGTACCAATACTTTTAAATATCCCTTTGTTAATACCCATTTTCCACTTGTATACCTCGATCATGTCCCCCCTCATTCTACGTCTTACAAGTGAATGTAATTTAAGGGTCTTCAATCTTTCTTCGTAAGGAAGATTTCTAATGCTATGTATTAATTTAGTCATTCTACGCTGAATGTTTTCTAACGAATATATGTCCATTCTGTAATATGGAGACCAGAACTGAGCTCGTAATCTAGGTGAGGCCTTACTAATGATGTATAAAGCTGTAATATAACCTCTGGACTTCTGTTGCTAACACTTCTTGATATAAACCCCAGTAATCTATTTGCCTTATTACGACGCTTAGGCATTGCTGTCTTGGTTTAAGGTTGCTGCTTACCATCATCCCCAAGTCCTTCTCCAATCTGTATGGCTAGTTCTACGTTATTTAACTTATAAGTGCTTGGGTTATGGACACTCGAGCTTTAGAACTTGCATTTATCTCAAGATTGATGGACTGAAAAATCACTCCAGGGCGGGGACTGATAACCTCAAACCCCTCCTCTCCTTTTTCTACTTTGTTTTGGGACTGATAAGCCACTGTGTGGCGAAACGTTTCCTCAATAAAATCCCGGTGTT
>WNWK01053416.1:0-11875 GCA_009830355.1 Cherax destructor | reverse complement strand
GTAGACTTCTTTGATGTAGGAGCTGGTAACGTGGTCGGTCTGGAGGCTGTTTGCTTGCTTGAAGTCTATCTCTCTATAACATCGTAATCGATAAAAATTACGGCACACCGCTGCTCACCACTTGTCGCGTGGGTCTTGGGAGAGATATATAGGAGGTCAAAGATACTCCTTGTTGGATGGTTACGGTATATTTACAGTAAGTGAAGGAGAGTCCAGCCACCCGTCTGTCTCGCCTGTAGGTCTAACGTTAGTGAGGGAGAGTGCCTATGAGAGGCTGTGCACATGCGCTGAGCCTCTGACGTCAGCGGGTACCGTGACGTCACACGCAAAGGGACCAGCTGTATAAAAGGGAAGATACACTACACAAGTGTATATATGATACTGACACGACACAGTGGGTCAACGTGAGAATATTGAAGGTGCCCCTTGGGTGCGGCCAGGAGTGGGTAAAGTTCTCACATACCTTAAAGGGAATGACTGCGGTAAAATTATACGAGTCGGTCATCTCCCTGGGTTTTTTTTATTGCTAGTGGCGGTGTCCCAGATAGACTTATCTCCCACAATTCCCCACAAATAGTATAGAGCACAATATTAACGATTTAGCTATTATCGAGAATATCAGCAATATAAAATTATAGAAAATGAAAATATACATTATATACATTGAGGCCCAATTCTGGGGGCGCAATAACCATTCATTTCCCACTCCCCTTCTAGGCAAGATGCTACATATGATTGGGACCCCTCCCTTGGACTTAATTAGCTCTATAGCTGACCTGTACTTATCTAGCAACTCTTCTCTCCTACCCTTCCCAATATCATTTCCACCAGCACTGTGACAGATAATGGGCTTGTTCCCATTACCTGACATGATATTATCCAACCTGTTGACTATGTCTCCAACACCAGCTCCAGGGAAGCACACCCTCTCTCTCGCCCTCTTATTCCTATTACAGAAAGCACGGTCCATATATCTTACCTGCGAGTCACCTACCACAAGAATTTGCTTACCTCTATTAGCAGGGGAAGTAGTACCTTTACCTTCACTGGCCTCTGGAGTACACTCATCCTGAAGAACAGAGAAGCGATTTCCTACATTCAAATCTTCTCTCTTAACTTTCCTTATTTTGATGTTCCTGCCATTACTGGGAACCACTTGCCACTTGTAGCAGGTGCTGGACTGCACCTCACTCCTGGTAGCCTTTTCCTCCTTCCCCCCTTTACCCTCCTCGCAGGTAGTGGCAGACTGCACCTCACTACTGGTATCCCTTTTCCCCTCCACCACTCCAGCCACTTCACTCTCACTTCCAAAGCCATAGAGGTGAACCTTCAGCCTCCTAAATTCCTCCTGGAGAAGCAGGACCTCCCTCCTCAACACCCCAACCTCACGCTTTAAAACACTGCAGCAGCTAGCCATAATTGTACCCCTTCACACTAATTCCCAAAGCAGCTCAGGGACTGCGACTACTCGTGACCACTCACCACAAAGGAGAATGGGTTTGATTGGTGTCGTGGGTGCGGGAGTGAATTCTTGGGTAGCTTTGGGTAGTGGTGATTTTGATAAGGACTTGCCTTGTATGGGCCAGTAGGCCTTCTGCAGTGTTCCTCCATAAGAACATAAGAAAGGAGGAACACTGCAGCAGGCCTGTTGGCCTATACTAGGTAAGTCCTTCACAATCCATCCCGATCTACCTGGAAAATGAGTAACATGAATATATATAGGGTATAGTCAGGTGGAGAATGCTGGGGCAGGTGGAGAAAGCTGCATGTGACAGTCTTAAAAGTAGTGTGATAGTTTAAAACCTTGTGTGACTTAAAGGACCTGCAGTGTTCCATTCTTGAGTTCTAGGTGGGATAGCGTTGAAGAAGTTTCTTGGCAATAGGTTCAGCTATGTTGTAGAAGCCGTTGTTCTGGTTGAAGTTGTTGGATATACAGATAAGTGATGATTCCAGGATTCTTCGGTATTGCGTGTTGTCTTCTCTGGCGATGAGTCTTGCGTTTCTGTAGTTGATTAAATGGTTGTGTAAATTTCGGTGTTGAACACAGGCATTTCTTGAGTCGTCAGATCTGCCTGCGTACTGGTGTTCTGAAATGCGTGTTTGGAGGTCTCTGGATGTTTGCCGACGTATAATTTGCTGCAGCCATTACAAGGGATTGTGTATACCCTGTCGTGGATTGAAGCTTTTCCTGTCTGTTACTGGTAATGTCCTTGATGGTGGTGGACGTGGAGGTGGATACTCGGAATGAGTCTTAGAAAAAATGTTGGAAACGTGTTTGGAAATGGAGTTGGTGGGAAGGACTATGTATCTCTTCTCAGCAGTGTCTTCTCTGGGTGTGTTGAAGATGTTTAATGCCCGTCGTCTGCAGTCTCTAATGAAGTGACGAGGATAGTGAAGTTTGGAAAAACTTGTTCAATGAGGGAGCATTCTTCTTCAAAGGGAAATCACTGCTGCAGATTCTGAGTGCACGCAGGAAAAGCCTATAATTACACCACGTTTAGTTTTGGTGTCGTGGTGAGTGAAGTGAAGAAGATCGTGTTGATTGGTAGGTTTTCGATAGACTTTAAAACGAAGTTCATGGTCAGCTTTGCAGAGAAGAACATCAAGGAAAGGAAGAGTGTTGTCGACTTCTTCTTCTAGTGTAAACTGGATTGATGGCTCGACCTGGTTGAGTTTGTGTTGGAGAGCTTGAACGTTGAAGCGTCTGGGAGTTATGATGAGAATGTCGTCAACATAACGGAGCCAGGTGACAGAAGAGGGAATAATAGTGGAAAATCGCTCGGCTTCCAAATGTTCCATATATGGTTCAAGGACGGCACTAAGTGGCGATCCATGGGTAGTCCCAAAAGTTTGCTGAAAGAGTTGGTTTCGAAAGAGAAACATGTAAAGCCCACACATAGTTCAACAAGGTCGATGAAATCGCTGGCTGGAAGAGGAAGATCAAGCGAGTCGTCAATTTTCCTGCGCAAGAGATCGATAGCTTGTGTAGTAGGTACTTTGGTGAATAGGGATGTTACATCAAGGCTGGAGAGTTTCTTGTTTCTGATGTTGATGTTGCGAATGCGATTGAGAAGGACACCAGAGTGTTTGAGATGTGCTGGACTGATGGTGCCCAAAAGTTTGGAGAGGTGTTTAGCGAGAATTCCTGAGATTTGGTGGGGAACACTGCCTATTCCCGAGGATATAGGCCTCAATGGGATACCTGATTTGTGAGTTTTTGGCAGACCGTACATTCTGGCAGGTCTGGGGTTGCTGGGAATGGTGTGTAGAAGTTTCTTTCCTAGTTCTGATTCCCTCAGAATGCGGCGAGTCTTGTAAAGAAATGTTTTGGTGAGGTTGTCCACTTGATTAGTTGTGAGAGGTTTGTAGGTATCTGGGTCATTAAGTAGATTAAGCATTTTGTTCCTGTAGTCGTCAGTGTTCAAGATTACGACACCACCTCCTTTGTCAGCGGTGGTAACCTGATGGTCGTGTCTTCTGCTAAAGTTTTAAGAGCAATGATGTAACGTCGAGGTATGACTGGGGTACTGTGTGTTGAGATGGCGCTGAGATTATACCTTGAAGATAGCCTTTTTGGAAATCAAGGTATAATCTTCAAGGTATAATCTCAGCGGTATAATCTTCAAGGTATAATCTCAGCGGCCATCTCAACACACAGTACCCCAGTCATACCTCGACGTTACATCATTGCTCTTAAAACTTTAGCAGAAGACACGACCATCAGGGTTACCACCGCTGACAAAGGAGGTGGTGTCGTAATCTTGAACACTGACGACTACAGGAACAAAATGCTTAATCTACTTAATGACCCAGATACCTACAAACCTCTCACAACTAATCAAGTGGACAACCTCACCAAAACATTTCTTCACAAGACTCGCCGCATTCTGAGGGAATCAGAACTAGGAAAGAAACTTCTACACACCATTTCCAGCAACCCCAGACCTGCCAGAATGTACGGTCTGCCAAAAACTCACAAACCAGGTATCCCATTGAGGCCCATATCCTCGGGAATAGGCAGTGCTCCCCACCAAATCTCAGGAATTCTCGCTAAACACCTCTCCAAACTTTTGAGCACATCTCAAACACTCTGGTGACCTTCTCAATCGCATTCGCAACATCAACATCAGAAACAAGAAACTCTCCAGCCTTGATGTAACATCCCTATTCACCAAAGTACCTACTACACAAGCTATCGATCTCTTGCGCAGGAAAATTGACGACTCGCTTGATCTTCCTCTTCCAGCCAGCGATTTCATCGACCTTGTTGAACTATGTGTGGGCTTTACATGTTTCTCTTTCGAAAACCAACTCTTTCAGCAAACTTTGGACTACCCATGGGATCGCCACTTAGTGCCGTCCTTGCGAACCATATATGGAACATTTGGAAGCCGGCGATTTTCCACTATTATTCCCTCTTCGGTCACCTGGCTTCGTTATGTTGACGACATTCTCATCATAACTCCCAGACGCTTCAACGTTCAAGCTCTCCAACACGAACTCAACCAGGTCGAGCCATCAATCCAGTTTACACTAGAAGAAGAAGTCGACAACACTCTTCCTTTCCTTGATGTTCTTCTCTGCAAAGCTGACCATGAACTTCGTTTTAAAGTCTATCGAAAACCTACCAATCAACACGATCTTCTCCACTTCTACTCTCACCACGACACCAAAACTAAACGTGGTGTAATTATAGGCTTTTTCCTACGCGCACTCAGAATCTGCAGCAGTGAGTTCCTTGAAGAAGAATGCTCTCTCATTGAACAAGTTTTTTCCAAACTTCACTATCCTCGTCACTTCATTAAAGACTGCAGACGACGGGCATTAAACATCTTCAACACACCCAGAGAAGACACTGCTGAGAAGAGATACATAGTCCTTCCCACCAACTCCATTTCCAAACACGTTTCCAACATTTTTTCTAAGACTTCATTCCGAGTATCCACCTCCACATCCACCACCATCAAGGACATTACCAGTAACAGACAGGAAAAACTTCAATCCACGGCAGGGGGGTATACACAATCCCTTGTAATGGCTGCAGCAAATTATACGTTGGCGAAACATCCAGAGACCTCCAAACACGCATTTCAGAACACCAGTACGCAGGCAGATCTGACGACTCAAGAAATGCCTGTGTTCAACACCGAAATTTACACAACCATTTAATCAACTACAGAAACGCAAGACTCATTGCCAGAGAAGACAACACGCAATACCGAAGAATCCTGGAATCATCACTTATCTGTATATCCAACAACTTCAACCAGAACAACGGCTTCTACAACATAGCTGAACCTATTGCCAAGAAACTTCTTCAACGCTATCCCACCTAGAACTCAAGAATGGAACACTGCAGGTCCTTTAAGTCACACAAGGTTTTAAACTATCACACAACTTTTAAGACTGTCACATGCAGCTTTCTCCACCTGAACCAGCATTCTCCACCTGACTATACCCTATATATATTCATCTTACTCATTTTCCAGGTAGATCTGTCTGTGACTCGATAAAGCCTACTGCGTGGGCGAAGCGTTCTCAATAAAGGATCACATTATACTGCTTATTTGTTTATTTTTCCATTGTGTCGGTATTTTATACCATTTATTTCCACCAGTAACAGACAGGAAAAGCTTCAATCCACTGCAGGGGTATACACAATCCCTTGTAATGGCTGCAGCAAATTATACGTCGGCGAAACATCCAGAGACCTCCAAACACGCATTTCAGAACACCAGTACGCAGGCAGATCTGACGACTCAAGAAATGCCTGTGTTCAACACCGAAATTTACACAACCATTTAATCAACTACAGAAAAGCAAGACTCATCGCCAGAGAAGACAACACTCAATACCGAAGAATCGTGGAATCATCACTTATCTGTATATCCAACAACTTCAACCAGAACAACGGCTTCTACAACATAACTGAACCTATTGCCAAGAAACTTCTTCAACGCTATTCCACCTAGAACTCAAGAATGGAACACTGCAGGTCCTTTAAGTCACACAAGGTTTTAAACTATCACACTACTTTTAAGACTGTCACATGCAGCTTTCTCCACCTGACCCAGCATTCTCCACCTGACTATACCCTATATATATTCGTGTTACTCATTTTCCAGGTAGATCTGTCTGTGACTCGATAAAGCCCACTGCGTGGGCGAAACGTTGTCAATAAAGGATCACATTATTCTGCTTATGTGTTTATTTTTTCCATTGTGTCGGTATTTTATACCATTTATTTCCACAATCCATCCCACTAACAGAATATTTGCCCAACCACATTTTCAATGCTACCCAAGCAATAAGCTTTGGAAACTGTATTTACTCATGTGCAAGTCCCACTCAAATCCAACCCCTCTCACTCATTTGTTTATCCAACCTAATACGTTTATCAAACGCTGTTTACATCCCTATATTAATTCCTGTTTTCCATTTATACACCTCCACAGTGTTACTGTGTGTGTGTCTCACACGCCAGAACAACGGCTTCTACAACATAACTGAACCTATTGCCAAGAAAATTCTTCATCGCTATCCCACATAAGATCTTAAGAATGGAACACTGCAGAAGGTCTACGCATATACTTATCCAATCTCTTTTTTTAAGCTACCCAAGGTTAAAGACTCAATCACCCTACTCTGAAGATTGTCACATGCAGCATTCTCCACCTGACCCAGCATTATCCACCTGACTAAATCCTATAAATACTCATGTATCTTTTATCCAGGTAGATCTGTTTGTGACTCAATAAAGACCACTGCGTGGGCGAAACGTTGTCAATAAAGGATCACATTACACTGCTTATGTGTTTATTTTTCCATTGTGTCGGTATATTATACCATTTATTTCCATATCACACACCCACTCCTGACAAGGAGTGGTTTCTTGTCACACTAGACTAGACAGTTCAGCGCCACTCTACATTTCTTCAGAAGTCACCAGTGTTTTGGAAACCCTTTACTAGGGTATAGCACAGCCTGAGAAGGAGTAAGAACTCTTGACGAAATTAGAAAAGAGTTTAAAGAGTCTTAAGTGCTACGTTTTCATAGACTCTGGTATAGAAAAGAGTTTAAGGAGGAATGGTCCCCTTGGAAGAACTGTTATTTGCGTCAGTGTGTCATTTTGGCTTGTAAATGCCTGTCTCTGTACTTTTATATATTTTTTTTATTAACACATAGGCCGTTTCCCACCAAGGCAGGGTGGCCCGACAAAGAAAAACTTTCATCATTCACTCCATCACTGTCTTGCCAGAGGCATGCTTGCACTACAGCTACAAAACTGAACATTAATTAACACTCCTCCTTCAGAGCAGTTTGGGAGACACAGATGATGATCAAACTAAATGCAAATTATGTGATCAGGCATATGGTCACTGTCTTGAACACTATGTGCTTAACTGTCCACTTATTGAGGAATATAGAGATAGACAGTATAATAACCTATGTGACATGTCAAGATATCTTAATCATGAAATAAGATACCAATTGTACTAAGCAAATTTCCTAAATTTGCTTGTAACAGATAATTGAAATGTAAATATAAACCCAAATGTACAATTGTTAACCCCTTTGGGGCCTAGTGCCTACGCCTTTAGTGTATCCATATGCTCTTGCGCTACCGTCCACAGGATGGATATGGGGTGTACAGTAAACTAGCCACTTCGGTGGCAAAATCTAAAATCCTTCAGAGTGCCGGCACTGTACTTCCCATCTCCAGGAATCAAGTCCGGCCTGCTGGTTTCACTGAATTATTATTATTATAATCAAATAGAAGCGCTAAACCACAGGGGTCGGTTTCACTGAAACCCTTCATAAATGTTACCTTGCTTACACTCCAACAGCACGTCAAGTTCTAAAAACCATTTGTCTCCATTCGCTCCTATCTAACAAGCTCATGCACGCTTACCTGGCCTGGAGTTTACCTGGAGAGAATTCCAGGGGTCAAAGCCCCCGCGGCCCGGTCTGTGACCAGGCCTCATGTTGGACCAGAGCCTGATCAAACAGGCTGTTACTGCTGGCCGCACGCAGTCCAACGTACGAAACACAGCCTGGCTGGTCAGGTACCGACTTTAGGTGCCTGTCCAGTGCCTGCTTGAAGAGAGCCAGGGGTTTGTTGGTAATCCCCCTGATGTATGCTGGGAGGCAGTTGAACAATCTTGGGCCCCTCACACTTATTGTGTTGTCCCTCAACGTGCTAGTGGCACCCCTGCTCTTCATTGGGGGGATGTTACATCGCCTGCCGAGTCTTTTGCTTTCGTACGGAGTGATTTTTGTGTGCAAGTTTGGTACTAATCCCTCGAGAATTTTCCATGTGTATATAATAATGTATCTCTCCCGCCTGCGTTCTAGAGAGTACAGGTTTAGGAACTTCAAGCGTTCCCAGTAATTGAGGTGGTTTATCGCAGTTATGCGTGCCGTGAAGGTTCTCTGTACATTTTCAAGGTCAGCAATTTCACCTGCCTTGAAAGGTGCAGTTAGTGTGCAGCAATATTCCAGCCTAAATAGAACAAGAGATCTGTAAAGTGTCAACATGGGCTTGGCATCCCTGGTTTTGAAGGTTCTCATTATCCATCCTGTCATTTTTCTAGCAGATGCGATTGCTACGGTGTTATGGTCCTTGAAGGTGAGATCCTCTGACATGATCACTCCCAGGTCTTTGACATTAGTTTTTCGCTCTATTGTGTGGTTTGAATTAGTTTTGTACTCTGATGAGATTTTAATTTCTTCACTTTTTCCGTATCTGAGTAATTGAAATTTCTCATCATTGAACTTCATATTGTTTTCTGCAGCCCATTTAAAGATTTGGTTTATGTCTGCTTGGAGTCTTGCAGTGTCTTCAACGGTGGACACTGTCATACAGATTCGGGTGTCATCTGCAAAGGAAGACACAGCACTGTGGCTTATATCCCTGTCTATGTCCGATATGAGGATGAGGAACAGGATGGGAGCAAGTACTGTGCCTTGTGGAACAGAGCTTTTCACAGTAGCTGCCTCAGACTTTACTCTGTTGACTACTACTCTTTGTGTTCTACTTGTTAGGAAATTATAGATCCATCTACCAACTTTTCCTGTTATTCCTTTATCACGCATTTTGTGTGTTATTACACCATGGTCACACTTGCCAAAGGCTTTTGCAAAGTCTGTGTATATAACATCTGCATTTTGTCTTCTAGAGCATCCAGGACCTTGTCGTAGTGGTCCAGTAGTTGGGACAGACAGAGCGGCCTGCTCTAAACCCATGCTGCCCTGGGTTGTGTAATTGATGAGAATCAAGATGAGTGGCGATCTTGCTTCTTAGAACCCTTTCAAAGATTTTGATGATATGGGACGTTAGTGCTATTGGTCTGTAGTTCTTTGCTATTGCTTTACTGCCCCCTTTGTGGAGTGGGGCTATGTCTGTTGTTTTTAGTAACTGAGGGACGACTCCAGTGTCCATGCTCCCTCTCCATAGGATGTTAAAAGCACGTGATAGGGGCTTCTTGCAGTTCTTGATGAACACTGAGTTCCATGAGTCTGGGCCTGGAGCGGAGTGCATGGGCATGTCATTTATTTCCTTTTCGAAGTCATTTGGCGTCAGGGTAATGTCAGATAGGCATGCGTCTGCCAAGTTCTGTAGCACTCTCATAAAAAATTCATTTAGGTCTTCGACTTTCAGTCTGGTTAGCGGCTCGCTAAAAACTGAGTCATACTGGTACTTAAATAACTCACTCATTTCCTTGCTGTCATCTGTGTAGGACCCATCCCGTTTAAGTAGGGGCCCAATACTGGATGTTGTTCTCGACTTTGATTTTGCATAAGAAAATAAATACTTTGGGTTTCTTTCAATTTCATTTATAACTTTTTGTTCTTCCCGTGTTTCTTGATTCATGTAGGATTCCTTTAGTTTTAATTCGATGTTTGCTATTTCTCTGACTAGTGTCTCCCTACGTATTTCAGATATATTGGCCTCCTGTAGCCGCTCTGTTATTCTTTGCCTTCGCCTGTATAGGGAGCGCCTCTCTCTCTTTCTAGTTTGCATCTTCTCCTTTTCCTTAAGGAAATTTGCCTTGAGCAATCCTCTAGTGCCACAGAGTTAATTTGTCTAGTCATCTACCTGGAGTCTACCTGGAGAGAATTCCAGGGGTCAACGCCCCCGCGGCCCGGTCCGTGACCAGGCCTCCTGTTGGACCAGAGCCTGATCAACCAGGCTGTTACTGCTGGCCGCACGCAGTCCAACGTACGAACCACAGCCCAGCTGGTCAAGTACCGACTTTAGGTGCCTGTCCAGTGCCTGCTTGAAGACAGCCAGGGGTTTGTTGGTAATCCCCCTGATGTATGCTGGGAGGCAGTTGAACAATCTTGGGCCCCTGACACTTATTGTGTTGTCCCTCAACGTGCTAGTGGCACCCTGCTCTTCATTGGGGGAGGTTACATCGCCTGCCGAGTCTTTTGCTTTCTTACGGAGTGATTTTTGTGTGCAAGTTTGGTACTAAGCCCTCGAGAATTTTCCATGTGTATATAATAATGTATCTCTCCCGCCTGCGTTCTAGAGAGTACAGGTTTAGGAACTTCAAGCGTTCCCAGTAGTTGAGGTGGTTTATCGCACTTATGCGTGCGGTGAAGGTTAGGATCCGTGATGTTTAGGCAATCTTCCCAGTTTATATCATTTAGGACTTGGTTTACTTGGTCCCACCTTTTGTTTTTGTTATTGAAGTTGAATTTGGAGAAGGCTCCTTCGCGGCTGATCACATTTTGTTGATCTGGGGCTCCCCCAATGCATGTCTGGACCTCTATTATGTTGTGATCTAAGTATATTGTTTTTGATATGATGACATTTTGTATCAGATCATCATTGTTGGTGAAGATGAGTTCCAGCGTATTCTCTAATCTTGTGGGCTCTACTATATGCTGGTTTAAGGTGACCTTGGTGCAGAGATTTAAAAGTTCATGCATGTGTGAATTTTCATCTGAGCTGCCTCCTGGTGTTATCTCTGCTACCACATTGTTTGCAATGTTCCAAGACGCTTGCTGGAAGTCCAAGCCCCTCGCACACAAAACCTCCTTTACCCCCTCCCTCCAACGTTTTCTAGGCTGACCCCTACCCTGCCTTCCCTCCACTACAGATTTATACACTCTCGAAGTCATTCTATTTTGTTCCATCCTCTCTATATGTCCAAACCATCTCAATAACCCCTCCTCAGCTCTCTAGATAATAGTTTTGGTAATCCCACACCACCTGATTTCCAAACTACGGATTCTCTGCATTATATTCACATAACACATTGCCCTCAGACAAGACATCTTCACTGCCTCCAGCCTTCTCCTTGTTGCAACATTCACAACCCATGTCTCACACCCATACAAGAGTGTTGGTATAACTATTCTCTCATACATTCCCCTCTTTGCCTTCATGGATAAAGTTCTGTCTCCACAAGCTCCTCAGTGTTCCATTCACCTTTTTCCTCTCGTTAATTCTATGATTCACCTCATCCTTCATAGACCCATCTGCTGACACATCCACTCCCAAATATCTGAACACATTCACCTCCTCCATACTCTGTCCCGCCAATTTGATATCCAATCTTCCATTATCTAATTTTTTTGTTATCCTCATCACCTTACTTTTTCCTATATTCACTTTTAATTTCCTTCTTTTACATACCCTACCAAACTTGTCCACCAACCTCTGCAACTTCTCTTCAGAATCCCCCAAAAGCACAGTGTCATCAGCAAAGAGTAACTGTGACAACTCCCACTTTGTGTTAGATTTTTTATCTTTTAACCCCACACCTCTTGCCAACACCCGAGCATTCACTTCTCTTACAACTCCATCTATAAATATATTGAACAACAATGGTGACATCACACATCCCTCTCTAAGGCCTACTTT
>WNWK01053415.1:0-11875 GCA_009830355.1 Cherax destructor | reverse complement strand
AGTTTTTTTGAATATTATTAATTATTTACATTTTTTAAAAAAACCCCTTTAAAAAATCTAAAAAATCAATATTTTTATAAATATTTATTTTTTTTTTTGAAAATCATGAAACTTTAAAAAATCAAAAAATGTGCTAAAATGTTTTTTTTTTTATATTTGACGTTTTAGGCGGTTTAGTGCTTTTCGGGAAAACTCTTTTTTAGCCAAATACTTGATTTCAACTTTTAAAAAAATTTCTACTGCAATTAAATTTATGGGAAAATTAAAAAATTTTTGATTTTCTTTTGGGAAGCTTCTCTAGGTGGATTTTATCAAAAAAAAATTTTTCAGAAAATCCTTCAAAATCCCAAATCGTCAAAAAACAATAAAATCAATTTTTATAGCATTTTTAATATTTATTAATTTTTTAATATTTTAAAAAACCCCTTTAAAAAAATTATAAAAATCAATTTTTTAAGAAATTTCATATTATTTTCAAAAAATCGAAACTTTAAAAAACTCAAAAAAATGTGCTAAAATCTTTTTATTGCATTTCGACGTTTTGATTTTGAGTGTTTTTTGGAAAAACTCTTTTTTTAGCAAAATACCTAGATTTTCAAACTTTTAAATAAATTTCTTGCAATTAAATTTATGGGAAAAAATTAGCAAAATTTTATGATTTTCTTTTGGGAAGCTTACTCATGGTTTTTTATCAAAAATAGTTTTCAAAAACCCTTGAAAATGTTAAATCTAAAATGCAAAAAAATAAGTTTTATACTTTTTTAAAATTTTTAAAAATTATTTTTTTTAAAAAAAAACCCCTTTAAAAAATTTTTAAAAAAAAAAATTTTTTTTTAAAATTTTATTTTTAAAAAATTTTAAAAAAAAAAATGGCTAAAATGATTTTTTTGCATATTTCACTTTTTAGACGGTTTATGTTTTCTGAAAAACTCATTTTTACTAAAATACTAGATTTTCAAACTTTTAAATAAATTTCTACCAATTAAATTTTGGGAAAATTAGAAAATTTTATGTTTTTCTTTTGGAACACTCATAGGTTTTTTTATTAAAAAAAGTTTTCAAAAAACCCTTAAAATCCTAAATCGTAAAAAAATCAATAAAATCAAGTTTTTACTTTTTTGTTTTTTAATTATTTACATTTTTTTAAAATCCCAAAAATCTATAAAAAATAATATTTTTATAGAGTATTTCTTTATTTTTCGAAAAATACATGAAACATTAATAACTCAGAAAAATGTGCAAAATCGTATTTTATTGCATATTTCGACGTTTTCGAGCGGTTTGAGTGCTTTTCTGGAAAAACTCATTTTTAGCTAAAATACTAGATTATCACATTTTTAAATAAAAATTTTCTACGCAATTGAAATTTATGGAAAAGTTAAAATTTTATGATTTTTTTTTGGGAAGCTTTCATAGGTATTTTTCAAAAATTTTTTTTCAAAAATTTTTAAAAATCCTTAAACAAAAAAAGCAATAAAAAATTTTATAGCATTTTTAATATTTTTTAATTATTTACATATTTTTAAAAAATCCCATTAAAAATCTATAAAAATCAATATTTTTGAATATTTCATATTATTTTCGAAAAATACATGAAACTTAAAAAGCTCAGAAAATGGCCTAAAATCGTATTTTATTGCATATTTCGACGTTTAAAGCGGTTTGAGTGTTTTTCTGGCAAAACTCATTTTTATAAAATACTTAGATTTTAAACACTTTTAAATAGAATTTCTGCAATTAAATTTATGGGAAAAGTTAGCAAAATTTTATGATTTTCTTTTAGGAAGCTTACTCATGGTGGATTTTATCTAAAAAAATAGTTTTTCGAAAATCCTTCAAAATGCCTTAAATCGTCAAAAATGCAATAAAATCAAGTTTTATAGCATTTTTGAATATTTTTTAAATTATTTACATATTTTTAAAAATCCCATTAAAAATCATATAAAAATCAATATTTTTATGAATATTTCATATTATTTTCGAAAAATACATGAAACATTAAAAAGCTCGAAAAATGTGCTAAAATCGTATTTTATTGCTATTTCGACGTTTTAGAGCGGTTTGAGTGCTTTTCTGCAAAACTCATTTTTAGCTAAAATACTAGATTATCACACTTTTAAATAATTTCTATTGCAATTGAAATTTATGGGAAAAGTTAGCAAATTTTATGATTTTCTTTTAGAAAGCTTACTCATAGGTGGATTTTATCTAAAAATATAGTTTTTCAGAAAATCCTTGAAAATGCCTTAAATCGTCAAAAAATGCAATAAAATCAAGTTTTATAGCATTTTGAATATTTATTAATTTATTTACATATTTTAAAAAATCCCATTAAAAATCTATAAAAATCAATTTTTTTATAGAATATTTCATATTATTTTCAAAAAATACATGAAACATTAAAAAGCTCAGAAAAATGTGCTAAAATCGTATTTTATTGCATATTTCGACATTTTAGAGCAGTTTGAGTGCTTTTCTGCAAACTCATTTTTAGCTAAAATACTTAGATTATCACTTTTAAAAGAATTTCTACCATTGAAAAATCTATTAAAATCAATATTTTATAGAAGTATTTACAAATTTATTTTCGAAAATAATCGTAAACTATTAAATATCAAATAAATATGTGCTAAAATGGCTATTAATTTATATATTCGACGATTTAAACGGTTTGAGTGCTTTTCTGGCAAAACTCATTTTTAGCAAAATACTTAGATTATCACACTTTTAAATAGAATTTCTACTGCAATTGAAATTTATGGGAAAAGTTAGCAAAATTTTATGATTTTCTTTTAAGAAAGCTTACTCATAGGTGGATTTTTATCTAATAAAAATGGTTTCAGAAAATCATACAAAATGCCTTAAATCGTCAAAAAATGCAATAAAATCCAAGTTTTTTATAGCATTTTGAATATTTATTAATTATTTACATATTTTTAAAAAATCCCATTAAAAATATATAAAAATCAATATTTGTATAGAATATTTCATATTATTTTCGAAAAATACATGAAACATTAAAAAGCTCTGAAAAATGTGCTAAAATCGTAATTTATTGCTTATTTCAACGTTTTAAAGCGGTTTGAGTGCTGCAAACCAAAACTCATTTATTGAGCTAAAATACCTAGATTTTCATACTTTTAAATAGAATTTCTAATTCAATTGAAATTTATGGGAAAAGTTATCAAAATTTTATGATTTTCTTTTAGGAGCTTACTCATAGGTGGATTTTATCTAAAAAATATAGTTTTTCAGAAAATCCTTAAAATGCACATTAAATGTAAAATTCAATAAAATCAAGTTTTATAGCATTTTTGAATATTTATTAATTATTTACATATTTTTAAAAAATCCCATTAAAAATCTATAAAAATCAATATTTTTATAGAATATTTCATATTATTTCGAAAAATACATGAAACATTAAAAGCTCAAAAATGTGCTAAAATCGTATTTATTGCATATTTCGACATTTTAAAACGGTTTGAGTGATTTTCTGCCAAACTCATTTTTTAGCTAAAATACTTAGATTATCACACTTTTAAATAGAATTTCTACTGCAATTGAAATTTACGGGAAAAGTAAGAAAAATTTTATGATTTTCTTTTAGGAAAGCTTACTCCAAGGTATATTTTATTTTAAAAAAAATAGTGTTTGCAGAAAATCCTTGAAAAAATGCCTAAATCGTCAAAAAATGCAATAAAATCAAATTTATAGCATTTTGAATATTTATTAAAGTATTTACATATTTTTAAAATTCAATTAAAAATCTATATAAATAAATATTATTATATATTATTTCATATTATTTTCAAAAAAAATACATGAAACATAAAAATATCCTTAAAGATATTATTTAAATGGTATTTTTATGGCATATTTCGACGATTTAGAGCGGTTTGAGTGCTTTTCTGGCAAAACTGTTTTAGCTAAAATACCTAGATTTTCAAACTTTTAAATAAATTTCTGCTGCAATTGGGGTATGGGAAAGAAGTTAACAATTTTATGAATTTCTTTTAGGAAGCTTGCTCATAGGTGGATTTTATCTAAAAAATATAGTTTTTCAGAAAATCTTTCAAAATGCCTTAAACAGAGTAAAATTCAATAAAATAACGTTTTATAGCATTTTTTATTATTTATAAATTATTTACGTATTTTAAAATCCCATTAAAATCTATAAAAATCAATATTAATTTTTTGAATATTTCATATTATTTTCCAAGCCATGAAACATTAAAAAGCTCACAAAAGCCTAAATTGCATTTATAGCATATTTCGACGTTTTAGAGCGGTTTTGAGTGCTTTTCACCTGACAAAACTCATTTTTAGCTAAAATACTTAGATTATCACACTTAAATTGAATTTCTACTGCAATTGAAATTTATGGGAAAAGTAAGCAAATTTGTATATTGATTTTCTTTTAGGAAGCTTACTCAGGTATATTTTATCTACAAAATAGTGTGTTCAGAAAATCCTTGAAAATACCTTAAATCGTCAACCTCTTCTAAAGCTGTGTATGGAACCTGCCTCCACTACATCGCTTCCCAAAGCTATTCCACTTCCCGACTACTCTGTGACTGAAGAAATACTTTAACATCCCTGTGATTCATCACAGGTCTTCTTCAACACCAACTGTTGTCCCTTGTTGCTGTCCCATCTTTAGAACATTCTGTCTCTGTCAACCTTGTCCAATTCCTCTCAGTATTTTATACGTCGTTATCATCCCCCCTATCTCTCCTGTCCTCCAGTGTCGTCAGGTCGATTTCCCTTAGCACTCTCCTCGTAGGACGCTACCCTTAGCTACGGGACTAGTCTTGTTGCAAACCTTTGCCTTTCTCCCGAGCTATTTCGTGCTTGGCTAGAATTGGGTTCCAAACTGGGTGCTGCATACTCCAGTATGGGCCTAACGTACACAGTGTGGGGTCTGAACGATTCTTTATTAAGATGTCGGAATGCTGTTTCTTAGGTTGCTAGGCCCCCATATGCTGCAGCAGTTATTTGGTTGATGTCGCCTCAGGGGGGATGTGCCTGGTGTTATACTCACCCCGGGGGGTTTTTTTCCCTTTTTTTTAGGTTTGTAGTCTCTGGCCCCCCAGACTGTACTCCGTCTGTGGGGGTGTGTGTGTGTGTGTGTGTGTGTGTGTGTGTTGTGTGTTGTGTGTGTGTGTTTTTTGTGTGTGTGTGTTTTTTGTGTGTGTGTGTGTGTTTTTGGGGTGTGTGTGTGTGAGTGTGTTGTGTGTGTGTGTGTGTGTTTTTTTGTGTGTGTGTGTGTGTGTTGTGTGTTGTGTGTGTGTGGTGTTTGTGTGTGTGTGTGTGTGTGGTTTTTGTGTGTGTGTGTGTTGTGTGTTGTGTGTGTGTGTGTGTTTTTTGTGTGTGTGTGTGTTTATGTGTGTGTGTTTTTTTTGTGTGTGTGAGGGGGGTGTGTGTGTTTGTTTGTGTGTGTGTCTGTGTTGTGTGTGTGTGTGTTTATGTGTGTGTGTTTTTTTTTGTGTGTGTGAATGTGTGTGTGTGTGAATGTCCGCGTTGTGTGTTTGTGTGTGTGTGTGTGTTTTTTGTGTGTTTGTGTGTGTTGTGTGTTGTTGTGTGTGTTTGTATGTGTGTGTGTTTGTTTTTTTTGTGTGTGTGTGTGTGTGTGAGTGTTTTGTGTGTTGTATTTTTTGTGTGTTTGTGTGTGTGTGTGTGTGTGTTGTGTGTGTGTGTGTGTTTGTGTGTGTGTGTTGTGTGTTTTGTGTGTGTTTGTTTATGTGTGTGTGTTTTGTGTGTGTGTGTGTGTGTGTGTGTGAGGGGTGTGTGTGTTTGTTTGTGTGTGTGTGTTTGTTTTTGTGTGTGTGTGTGTGTTTATGTGTGTGTGTTTTTTTTTGTGTGTTTTATGTGTGTGTGTGTGAATGTCCCGTTGTGTGAGTGTATGTTTTCTGTGTTGTGTTTTTGTGTATGTGTGTGTGTTTTGTTTTTTTGTTGTGTTGTGTGTTGTGTGTGTGTGTGTGTGTGTGTGTGTGTGTGTGTGTGTGTGTGGTGTGGGGGGGTTTTTTGTAACCCCCCCTAACCCCTAAACCCCAAACCAACCCCCCCAAAAACCCCCTCCCAACCCACTGTAACCCACCCTAACCCACCTCGGCACCAAGCCAGTGATAAAAGAGTCTTGAGTCGAGGCTCTCTTGTTTTAAAGACCCGAACCAAATTGAAGAGCAACATATTGTGGGAAAGTGTTTGGAAGTGAGGGTGTGTTGGTGAGTGGGGGAGGGGAGTAAAAGTAAAAAGGGTGAGAAAAGGGGAAAAGAGAGAGAGAGAGAGAGAGAGAGAGGGGAGAGAGAGAGAGAGAAAAGTAAGTATCCCCCTCCCCCCAGGTGACGTGTGATCAAGACATAAGAAAAGTAAAATAAACCAGAGAGGGAGAGACGCTTTCTACAGCAGAAGGTGAAGAATCACAGACCTGCTGGTTTTGGGGGGGGATCCCGCGAGAGACAGATCCAGGAGGACAGGATCCCGGAGAGACAGCTCCCGGAGAGGATAAAAAGAGACTGCATCCCGGAGGGCAGGACCCGGAGAGGATCCCGCATCCAGGAGAGACAGGATCCCGGAGAGGATCAGCAGAGACAGCATCCAGGAGAGACAGGATCCCGGAGATACAGGATCCAGGAGGGGGATCCCGCAGAGACTGCATCCAGGAGGACAGGATCAGGGAGGATCCAGCAGACTGCAACCAGGAGAGACAGCATCAGAAGGGGTACAGCAGAGACAGCATCCAGGAGAGGATCCAGCAGAGACAGATCCAGGAAAAGGATCCAGCAGAGACAGCATCCAGGAGAGGATCCAGCAGACAGCATCGGGGAGGATCCAGCAGAGACAGCATCCGGGAGAGGATCCCGCAGAGACGGGATCCTGGAGAGAATCCAGCAAAGACAGCATCCCGGAAAGGATTTCCCGCAGAGACAGCATCCAGGGGGGAGGATCCCGCAGAGAATCCAGCAGAGACGCATCCAGGAGAGACAGGATACACGAGAGACAGGATCCCGGAAGACAAAGGGTCCTGGAGAGGATCAGGTGAGACAATATCCAGGAGAGACAGGATCCCGGAAGACAAGATCCATGAGAGACAGGACCCCGGAGGGATCCAGGAGACACAGGATCCAGGAGACAGGATCCTGGAGAGGATCCCGGAGAGGATCTAGGAGAGACAGTATCCAGGAGAGACAGGATCCATGATCCTGTCCCCTTTGTTCTTGCTTCAACAACATAGTTCTCACACTGGGTAAAGAAATTCAAGACACAGAAGTCCTAATGTAACTCTGTTTTTTTTTACCCTTAATTAAAATTAAGATAGACATTATCAATGATTATATTATCACCAAGGGTTACACTCTAATAATAATAATAATAATAATAATAATAATAATAATAATAATAATAATAATAATAATAATAATAATAATAATAATAATAATAAAATTTAAAAAAATGATGATTATAGATACATGATACAACCCCTTTCAGAATAGCTGACACCTATGACATACTACAAAAAAGATGTTCCTGGTTGTGTCCCAGGCTGCCACCCACACCAGTCACCTAACACCCAGGTACCTACTTACTACTAGGTGAACATTGACAACAGATGTAGGGTGACTAACTCCCAGGTACATACTTACTGGGTGAACAGGAAACAGGTGTGGCTAACACACAGGTACCTACCTGCTAGGTAAACAGTGACAGCAGGTGTAAGGTGACTAACACCCAGGTCCTACTTACTGCTTGGTGAACACTGACAGCGGGTGTAAGGGTGACTAACACCCGGGGATCCTGCTAGGGGAAACTGACAGCAGGTGTAAGTTCACAACACCCAGGTACCTATTTTCTAAAGGGGAACAGTGACAGCAGGTGTAAGGTGATTAAACCGGGGCCCCACTTACTGCTAGGTGAACGTGACCAGGTGTAAGCTGACTAACACCCAGGTACCTCTTTCTGCTAGGTGAACAGTGACAGCAAGTGTAAGGTGACTAACACCCGGGGCCTTTTCTTCTGCTAGGGGCAGTGACAGCGGGGGTGGGGACTAACACCCAGGATTTTCTTACTGCTCAAGTTTAGATTAATCATGTTAGGGGTGTGTGTGTGTGTGTGTGTGTGTACTCCCTTTTTTTGTGGTTGCAGGGGGGCGATTCATAGCCCCTGGCCCCGCCTCTTCACACTGCTACTAGGTCCCTCTCTCCCGCCCATGAGCTTTTCAAACCTCTTTTTAAAAAATTTTTGGGGGGTTCCCCTGCCTCCCACGTCACTTTCAGGCTTTTCCCCACTTCCTGACAACTTTGGACTGAAGAAATCTTCCAACATTTTTGACTCATAGGGTTTTCAATTTCCAATTTCCCCTTGTTTCTGTGTCCCCTCTCTGGAACATCTTGTCTCTGTCCACCTTATCTATTCCTCGCAGTTTTTTATATGTCGTTATCATGTCTCCTTCCCCCCTGTTTAGGTCGCGGGCCCCGGGGTTCCCCTTTTTAACCTTTCTTCGTGGGACAACCCCTTAGCTCGGGGACTAGTTTGTTGTTTTGCCTTTCTCTAATTTCCCGACGTTTAAAAAGGGGTGGGGGTTTTCCAAACTGGTCCATCTCCAGTATGGGACTGACGATATGGTGTACAGAGTCTTGAACGATTCCAGTAGGGTGTGGGGGGTGGTGTGTGTGTGTGTGTGTGTGTGTGTGTGTGTGTGTGTGTGTATGTGTGTGTGTGTATGTGGGGGGAGTGTGTGTGTGTGTGTGTGTGTGTTTTGTTGGGGGGTTTTTAAAAAAACACACACAATAAACAAAAACAAAAAATTTTAAAAAAAAAACACAGAAAAAAAACGGTTTTTGGGGTGTTTTGACGATTTCCCATCCCCCCGGGGGAAAAAAAACCCCCTTTTTTAAAAAGTTCCCCTTAAAGGATTAAGAGACTTGTTATTTTAAAATTAGCAGAAAGGTTCCTTCCTTGGTTAAGTTGAATTGCCCCCAACAACCCCCTGGGTAAAAATTTTTCCCCCTTAACCAACCAACTATCTTAACCCCCTTGTAGTAGATAGTTTTAAACCCCATTAACCAAAACCAGTCTTAATGACCCTCGGGGGAGATAGATTTTAAAACCCCCCTTAAACCCAAACCCAAACCCCCGTCTTAATGACCTGGTGTGTGAAAAATTTTTAAACCCCCCCTTTAAACCCCCAACCAGTCTTAATGACCCTGGGTAGTAGATAGATTTTAAAACCCCATTAACCAACCACAGTCTTTGCCCCCGGTGTAGTAGATAGATTTTAAAAACCCCCAGCAACAAAAAAAAACCCCTATACATTCAGGTATTATACACATCAGTTTATACTTCATTTTTTTGATTGTTAATATTTTTGTATGAAAAATTTGGTTGATTTGATACCTGTGTGTGTGTGTATGTGTGTATTTGTTTGTTTGTGTGTGTGTGTTGTGTGTGTGTGTTGTGTGTGTGTATTTTTTTGTGTGTGTATGTGTGTGTGTGTGTTGTGTGTGTGTGTGTGTGTTTGTGTGTTTTATGTTGTGTGTGTGTGTTTGTGTGTGTGTTTTGTATGTGTGTGTGTTTGTGTGTGCCTGTTGTGTGTGTTTTGTTTGGTGTGTGTGTTTTGTGTGTGTTTTGTGTGTATGTGTGTGTTTGTGTTTTGTGTTGTTGTTTTGTGTTTTGTGTTGTTTTGTGTGTGTGTTGTGTGTGATGTGTGTGTGTTGTTTTGTGTGTTTTGTTGTGTGTTGTGTATGTGTGTGTTGTGTTTTTTGGTGTGTGTGTGTGTGTTGTGTGTGTGTGTGTGTTGTGTGCATGTTTTTTGTGTGTGTTTGTGTTGTTTTTTGTGTGTTTTTGGGGTATTGTTGTGTGTGTTGTGTTTTTTTTTTTTTGTGTGTTGTGTGTGTGTTGTGTGTGTTGTGTTTTTTGTGTGTGTTGTGTGTGTGTTGTGTGTGTTTTTTGTTGTGTTGTGTTGTGTGTGTGTGTGTGTGTGTGTGTTGCATGAGTGTGGTGGGGTTTTTGTTTTACTCCCCCAGTTTTTTTGCAGGGGTCGAAAAAACCTCCTGGCCCCGCCTCTTCACTGGCCCCTACTGGGTCAATCCCCCCGCTCCATGAGCTTTTTACCTCTTCTTAAAAGCTTTCCCGGGAAACCACCTCCACTTGCTTTTCCAAACTATTCCCCTTCCCCCACTCTTTTTTGAAAAATACTTCCTAACATCCCCGTGATTCATCTGGTCTTCAACTTCCAACTGTGTCCCCCCTTTTTTCTTTTTCCCCTCTCTGGAACATTCTGTCTCTGTCAACCGTAATTCCTCTCAGTATTTTTTATGGGCGTTATCATGTCCCCCCCCCCTCCCTGTCCTCCAGTGTCGTCAGGTCGATTTCCCCCTTTCCTCTCCTCGAGGAATACCCTTTGTTTTGGGGTTTGCCTTGTTCAAACCTTTTCACTTTTTCTAGTTTTTTTTATGTACTAGGGAGGGGGGGTTCCAAAATGGTGCGATACTCCCGTATGGGCCTAACGTAAAAAGTGTACAGGGTCCTGAAAGATTCTTTATTAAGATGTTGGAATGCTGTTCTTAGGTTTTTTTAGGCGCCCATGCTGCAGCAGTTATTTGGTTGATGTGCGCCTCAGGAGATGTACCTGGTTTTCTCACCCCGATCTTTTTTTGATTAGGGGTTTTTTTCACCTAATTCACCTAATTGTGGTTGCGGGGTCGAGATTCGCCCCACGCCTCTTGCGTCGCCCGGGGCTCTGCCCCCCTGCTCCGTGAGCTTTATCAAATTTTTTTAAAACTGTTTGGGTTTTCCCCCCCCCCACTATTCTTTCTCAGACTATTCCACTTCCTGACTACTCTGTTGAAAAAACTTCCTAACATCCCTTTGACTCATCTGAGTCTTCAGCTTCCAGTTGTGTCAACTTGTTTCTGTGTTCCCCCTCCCGGAAATCCGTCACTTCTACCTTGTGATTCCGCAGATTTTTTTATGTCGTTATCATGTCCCTCTAACCCTTTTTCCCCCCGTGTTGTTTGTCCTATTTCCCTCAACCTTTTTTCCTTTAAAACAGACCCCCGAGTTGTTGAACTCCTTGTCGCAAACCTTTTTTCTCTGGGTTTTTTCTTTCTTGACCAGGGTGGGTTTTCCCGACTGGTGCGATTTCAGTATGGGCCTGACGTACACGGTATAATGTCTTGAACGATTCCTTGTTAAAAGGGGGCGGAACGCTAATCTTAGGTTTGCCAGTCGCCCCTATGCTGGGAGTTATCTGGGGTTTTTTTTGTGCCTCCGGAGCTTTGGGGGTTTTACTCACTCCCAAAAGGGGGTTTTCCTTTTCCGAGGTTTTTAGCCTTTGTCCGCCTAGCTTGTACTCTGTCAGCGGTCCTTTGCCCCTTTTTCCCCCCCTCATGACTTTGCATTTGGGGGGATTGAATTCGAAGCCAATTGCTAGACCAGATGTCGGCTTGTCCGGGTCTGTTTTCAGCCCTGCCCCCTCCTCTTCCGATGTGATTCTACTCATTATTTTTACATCATCCGGAAAAAAACTTTGGTCCCATCCCCCCCCCTCATGTCATTTTATACCAGCAAAACACTGGTCCCAGGACGACCCCTGGGCACCGCTGGGCCAAAGGGGGCCCCCGGGTACCTCACCACGGACCATGACCCGTTTTTCCCCCTTTGAGGGGGGTTTCCCCCCTCCATTCCCGTGCCCCTTTTCCCTTTTTTTCATGCTTGTTTTTCCAACTTTTTATAATCTCATGTGGGGAAAAATGTCAAGGTTCCTGCAGTCAGGAAAAAAGCAACAACCCACCCCCTTTCTCTCCTGCCTTACCTCTGTTTTTATCATAAAAACTCCAGGGGGTTTTTTAAAAAGGGTTTTGTGTGTGTGTGT
>WNWK01053414.1:0-11876 GCA_009830355.1 Cherax destructor | reverse complement strand
ATATGTAAATAATTTATAAATATTCAAAAATGCTATAAAACGTTATTTTATTGCATTTTTGAAGATTCAGGCATTTTCAATATTTTATGAACAACTTTTTTAGATAAAAATACCTATGAGTAAGCCTCCTCAAAAAAATCATAAAATTTCCTTACTTTTCCCATAAATTTCAATTGCAGTAGAAATTCTATTTAAAAGTTTGATAATCTAAGTATTTTAGCTAAAAATGAGTTTTCAGAAAAACACTCAAACCGCTCTAAAACGTCGAAATATGCAATAAAATACCATTTTACACATTTTTCTGAGATTTTAGTTTCATGTATTTTTGAAAAATAATATGAAATATTCTATAATAATATTGATTTTTATAGATTTTTAAGGGATTTTAAAAAATATGTAAATAATTTATAAATATTCAAAAATGCTATAAAACGTTATTTTATTGCATTTTTTGATGATTCAAGGCATTTTCAATGATTTTATGAAAAACTATTTTTTTAGATAAAAAATACCTATGAGTAAGCCTCCTCAAAAAAATCATAAAATTTCGCTTACTTTTCCCATAAATTTCAATTGCAGTAGAAATTCTATTTAAAAGTTTGATAATCTAAGTATTTTAGCTAAAAAATGAGTTTTGTCAGAAAAGCACTCAAACCGCTCTAAAACGTCGAAATATGCAATAAAATACCATTTTAGCACATTTTTCTGAGATTTTATGTTTCATGTATTTTTGAAAAATAATATGAAATATTCTATAATAATATTGATTTTATAGATTTTTAAAGGGATTTTTAAAAAAATATGTAAATAATTTATAAATATGCAAAAATGCTATAAAAGTTATTTTATGCATTTTTTCACGATTCAAGGCATTTTCAAGGATTTTCTGAAAACTTTTTTTTAGATAAAATATACCTATTAGTAAGCTTCCATAAAAAAAAAAAATCGCTTAATTTTCCCATAAATTTCAATTGCAGTAGAAATTCTATTTAAAAGTTTGATAATTCTAAGTATTTTAGCTAAAAAATGAGTTTTGTCAGAAAAGCACTCAAACCGCTCTAAAACGTCGAAATATGCAATAAAATACCATTTTAGCACATTTTCTAAATTTTAATGTTTCATGTATTTTGAAAAATAATATGAAATATTCTATATAATATTGTTTTTATAGATTTTTAAAGGATTTTTAAAAATGTAAAAATTATAAATATTCAAAATGCTTTAAAACTTATTTTATTGCTTTTTTCGACGATTCAAGGCATTTTCATGGATTTTCTGAAAAACTATTTTTTAGATAAAATATACCTATAGTAAGCTTCCAAAAAAAAAATTCGCTTAATTTTCCCATAAATTTCAATTGCAGTAGAAATTCTATTTAAAAAGTTTGATAATCTAAGTATTTTAGCTAAAAAATGAGTTTTGTCAGAAAAGCACTCAAACCGCTCTAAAACGTCGAAATATGCAATAAAATACCATTTTAGCACATTTTTCTGAGATTTTCATGTTTCATGTATTTTTTGAAAAATAATATGAAATATTCTATAATAATATTGATTTTTAAAGATTTTTAATGATTTTTTAAAATATGTAAATAATTTATAAATATTCAAAAATGCTATAAAACGTTATTTTATTGTATTTTTTGATGATTCAAGGCATTTTCAAGGATTTTCTGAAAAACTTTTTTTAGATAAAATATACCTATGAGTAAGCTCCTCAAAAAATCATAAAATTTGCTACTTTTCCCATAAATTTCAATTGCAGTAGAAATTCTATTTAAAAGTTTGATAATCTAAGTATTTTAGCTAAAAAATGAGTTTTGTCAGAAAAGCACTCAAACCGTTCAAAACGTCGAAATATGCAATAAAATACCATTTTAGCACATTTTTCTGAGTTTTCATGTTTCATGTATTTTTGAAAAATAATATGAAATATTCTATAATAATATTGATTTTATAGATTTTTAATGGATTTTTTAAAATATGTAAATAATTTATAAATATTAAAAATGTATAAAACGTTATTTTATTGATTTTGATTCAAGGCATTTTCAAGGATTTTCTGAAAAACTTTTTTAGATAAAATATACCTATGAGAAGCTTCTAAAAAATCATAAAATTTCGCTACTTTTCCCATAAATTTCAATTGCATATGAAATATTCTATAATAATATTGATTTTTATATATTTTTAATGTTTTTTTTTTTTAAATATGTAAATAATTTATAAATATTAAAAAATGCTGTAAAACGTTATTTTATTGCATTTTTTGACGAATCAAGGCATTTTCAAGGATTTTCTGAAAAACTATTTTTTTAGAAAAAATATACCTATGAGTAAGCCTCCTTAAAAAATATAACAACATTTCGCTTACTTTTCCCATAAATTTCAATTGCAGGAGAAATTCGATTTAAAAGTTTGATAATCAAAGTATTTTAGCTAAAAAATGAGTTTTGTAAGAAAAGCACTCAAACCGTTCAAAAACGTTGAAATATGCTATAAAATACTATTTTAGCACATTTTTGTGAGATTTTTAAATAGAATTTCTACTAAATTGAAATTTATGTAAAATGAGCAAAATTTATGATTTTGTTTTGAGAGGCTAATCATAAGGATATTTTATCTAAAAATAGTTTTCAGAAAACTAAATCCTTGAATCGTCAAAAATGCAATGCTTAAAATAACGTTTTATAAGCATTTTTATCAATTTATAAATTATTTACATATTTTTTAATAATCCCTTTAAAAATCTATAAAAAAATCAATATTAATATGCAATATTATTTAAAATATTCAATCCGCTCTAAAACGTCGAAATATGCAACAAAATAAAATTTTAATACATTTTTATAAACTTTTTAATATTTCATTTTATTTATTTTAAATAATATTGATAATAATATTGATTTTTTATAGATTTTTAAAGGGATTATTTAAAAATATGTAAATAATTTATAAATATGCAAAAATGCTTTAAAACGTTATTTTATTGCATTTTTTGAAGATTCGAGGTATTTTCAAGGATTTTCTGAAAAACAATTTAAAACAAAAAAAATATACCTATGAGTAAGCCTCCTCAAAAAAAAATCCTAAAATTTCGCTTACTTTTCCCATAAATTTCAATTGCAGTAGAAATTCTATTTAAAAGTTTGATAATCTAAGTGTTTTAGCTAAAAAATGAGTTTTGTCAGAAAAGCACTCAAACCACTCTAAAACGTCGAAATATGCAATAAAATACCATTTTAGCACATTTTTCTAAATCTTTTATTGTTTCACGTATTTTTTGAAAATAATATGAAATGATTTTTAAAGATTTTTAATGGGATTTTTTTAAAAATATGAAAATAATTTATAAATATTCATAAACGCTATAAAACGTTATTTTTTTTTGCATTTTTTGATGATTCAAGGCATTTCAAGTATTTTCTGAAAAAAATCGCTAACTTTTAACCTAAATTTCAATTGCAGTAGAAATTCTATTTAAAAGTTTGATAATCTAAGTGTTTTAGCTAAAAATAGAGTTTTGTCAGAAAAGCACTCAAACCGTTCAAAAACGTCGAAATATGCAATAAAATACCATTTTAGCACATTTTTCTGAGATTTTAATGTTTCATGTATTTTTTGAAAAATAATATGAAATATTCTATAATAATATTGATTTTTATAGATTTTTAATGTTTTTTTAAATATGTAAATAATTTATAAATATTCAAAAATGCTATAAAACGTTATTTTATTGCATTTTTAGATGATTCAAGGCATTTTCAAGGATTTTCTGAAAAAAATTTTTTTTATATAAAATACAGGTATGATTAAGCTTCCTAAAAAAATCATAAAATTTCACTTACTTTTCCCATAAATTTTAATTGCAGTAGAAATTCTATTTAAAAGTTTGATAATCTAAGTATTTTTGGTAAAAAATGAGTTTTGTCAGAAAATCACTCAAACCGTTCAAAAAAAAATAATAAAATTTTGCTTGCTTTTCCCATAAAATGAGTTTTGTCAGCAAGCACTCAAACCGCTCAAAAACGTCGAAATATGCAATAAAATACAATTTTAGCACATTTTTCTGAGATTTTAATGTTTCATGTATTTTTTGAAAAATAATGTGAAATGTTGTATAATAATAATGTTTTTTATAGATTTTTAATAGGATTTTTTAAAATATGTAAATAATTTAAAAATATTAAAAAATGATTGAAAAGTTATTTTATTGTATTTTTTGAAGATTCAATGCATTTTCAAGGATTTTCTAAAAAACTTTTTTTTAGATAAAATATACCTATGAGTAAGCTTCCTAAAAAAAAAAATCATAAAATTTCTTACTTTTCCCAAAAATTTCAATTGCAGTAGAAATTTTATTTAAAAGTTTGATAATCTAAGTATTTTAGCTAAAAAATGAGTTTTGTCAGAAAAGCACTCAAACCGCTCAAAAACGTCGAAATATGCAATAAAATACCATTTTAGCACATTTTTCTGAGATTTTAATGTTTCATGTATTTTTGAAAATAATAAATTCTATAATAATATTGATTTTTATAGATTTTTAATGTTTTTTTTAAAATATTTAAATAATTTATAAATATTCAAAAATGCTTTAAAACGTTATTTTATTGCATTTTTCGACGATTCGGCATTTTCAAGATTTTCGAAAAACTTTTTTAGATAAAATATACACTATGAGTAAGCTCTCCAAAAATAATAAAATTTCGCTTACTTTTCCCATAAATTTCAATTGCAGTAGAAATTCTATTTAAAAGTTGATAATCTAAGCTATTTTACTAAAAATGATGTTTTGTCAGAAAAGCACTAAACTAAAGTCGTAAATATGCAATAAGTACCTTTTAGCAATATAAAATCTGAGATTTTCATGTTTCATGTATTTTGTGAAAAATAATATGAAATATTCTATAATAATATTGATTTTTATAGATTTTTAATGTTTCTTTTTAAAAATATGTAAATAATTTATAAATATTCAAAAATGCTTTAAAACGTTATTTTATTGCATTTTTTGATGATTCAAGGCATTTTCAAGGATTTTCTGAAAACTATTTTTTAGATAAAATATACCTATGAGTAAGCTCTCCAAAAAAAAAAATTTCGTTACTTTTCCCATAAATTTAAATTTGCTTACTTTTCCATAAATTTCAATTGCAGTAGAAATTCTATTTAAAAGTTTGATAATCTAAGTATTTTAGCTAAAAAATGAGTTTTGTCAGAAAAGCACTCAAACCGCTCTAAAACGTCGAAATATGCAATAAAATACCATTTTAGCACATTTTTCTGAGATTTTAATGTTTCATGTATTTTTTGAAAAATAATATGAAATATTCTATAATAATATGATTTTTATAGATTTTTAATGGATTTTTAAAAATATGTAAATAATTTATAAATATTCAAAAATGCTATAAAACGTTATTTTATTGCATTTTTCGACGATTCAAGGCATTTTCAAGGATTTTCTGAAAAACTATTTTTTAGAAAAAATATACCTATGAGTAAGCCTCCTCAAAAAAATCATAAAATTTCGCTTACTTTTCCCATAAATTTCAATTGCAGTAGAAATTCTATTTAAAAGTTTGATAATCTAAGTATTTTAGCTAAAAAATGAGTTTTGTCAGAAAAACACTCAAACCGTTAAAACGTCGAAATATGCAATAAAATACCATTTTAGCACATTTTTCTGAGATTTTCATGTTTCATTTATATTTTGAAAAATAATATGAAATATTCAATAATAATATTGATTTTTATAGATTTTTAATGTTTTTTTAAATATGTAAATAATTTATAAATATTCAAAAATGCTTTAAAACGTGATTTTATTGCATTTCTCGACGATTCAAGGCATTTTCAAGGATTTTCTGAAAACTTTTAGAAAAATATACCTATAAGTAAGCTCTAAAAATTTAAAATTTGCTTACTTTTCCCATAAATTAATTGCGAAATTTAAGTTTGATAATCTAAGATTTAGCTAAAATGGTTTTGCAGAAAAGACCAAACCGCTCAAATCTTTTCATTTTCATGTATTTTGAAAATAATATGAAATTTTATAATAATAATGATTTTAAGATTTTTGTTTTTTAAATATGTAATAATTTATAAATATTAAAATGCTTAAAACGTTATTTATTGCATTTTGACGATTCAAGGCATTTTCAAGATTTTCTGAAAACTATTTTTTAGAAAAATATATGATAAGCTCTAAAAATCATAAAATTTCGCTTACTTTTCCCATAAATTTCAATTCAGTAGAAATTTATTTAAAGTTTGATAATCTAAGTATTTTAGCTAAAAATGAGTTTTGTCAGAAAAGCACTCAAACGCTCAAACGTCGAAATATGCAAAAAATACCTTTTAGCACATTTTTCTAACTTTATGTTCATGTATTTTTAAAAATAATATGAAATATCTATAATAATATTGATTTTAAAGATTTTTAATGGATTTTAAAATATGAAAATAATTTAAAATATTCAAAAATGCTATAAAACTTTTTTTTTTTTTTTCAGATTCATGGCATTTTAAGATTTCAAAAATTTCCTTACTTTTCACATAAATTTCAATTGCAGTAGAATTTATTTATAAGTTTGATAATCTAGTATTTTAGCTAAAAATGAGTTTTGTCAAAAGCACTCAAACGCTCTAAAAGTTGAAATATGCAATAAAATACAATTTAGCACATTTTCTAAATTTTAATGTTTCATGTTTTTTGAAAAATAATATGAATATTCATAATAATATTGATTTTTATAGATTTTTTTTTTTTTAAATATGTAAATAATTTATAAATATTCAAAATGCTTTAAAACGTGATTTATTGATTTTGACATTCAAGCATTTTCAAGATTTTGGAAAACTATTTTTTTAGATAAAATACTATGAGTAAGCTTCTCAAAAAAATCATAAATTTCGCTTACTTTTCCCATAAGTTTCAATTGCAGTAGAAATTCTATTTAAAAGTTTGATAATTACAGTATTTTAGCTAAAAAATGAGTTTTGTCAGAAAAACACTCAAAACAATCTAAAATGTCGAAATATGCAATAAAATACCATTTTAGCACATTTTCTAAACTTTGTAATGTTTCATGTATTTTTCAAAAATAATATGAAATCTTGTATAATAATGTTGTTTTTATAGATTTTTAAAGGGACTTTTAAAAAAAATGTAAATAATTTATAAATATTAGAAAATGATATAAAATGTTATTCTATTGCATTTTTTGAAGATTCAAGGCATTTTCAAGGTTTTTCTGAAAAACTATTTTTTTTAGATAAAATATACCTATAAGTAAGCCTCCTCAAAAAAACTAAACGTCGAAAATGCAATAAAATACCATTTTAGCACATTTTTCTAATTTAATGTTTCATGTATTTTTGAAAATAATATGAAATATTTATAATAATATTATTTTTATAGATTTTAATGGGATTTTAAAAAATGTAAATATTTATAAATATTAAAAATGTATAAACGTTATTCATTGCATTTTTGACGATCAAGGCATTTTCAAATTTTCAAAACTATTTTTTAGATAAAATATACCCTCTCAAAAAATTATAAATTCGCTTACTTTTCCCCTAAATTTCAATTGCAGTAGAAATTTATTAAAAGTTTATAATTAGTATTTTAGTAAAAATGAGTTTTGTCAGAAAAGCACTCAAACGCTCTAAAACGTCGAAATATGCAATAAATACCATTTAGCACATTTTCTGAGATTTTTAAGTTTCATGTATTTTTGAAAATAATATGAAATATTCTATAATAATGATTTTTATAGATTTTAAGTTTTTAAAAATAGTAAATAATTATAAATAGCAAATTATAAAACGTTATTTTATTGCATTTTTGACGATCAGGCATTTTCAAGGATTTTTGAAAACTTTTTTTAGATAAAATACCTATGAGTAACCTCAAAAAAAAAAAAAAAAATTTCTACTTTTCCCATAAATTTAATTGCAGTAGAAATTCTTTTAAAAGTTGATAATCTAAGTATTTTAGCTAAAAATGAGTTTTGTCAGAAACCTCAAACGCTTAAAACGTCGAAATATGCAATAAAATACCATTTTAGCACATTTTTCTGAGATTTTAAGTTTCATGTTTTTTGAAAAATATGAAATATTCTATAAATATTGATTTTTAGATTTTAAGGATTTTTAAAAATATTAATAATTTATAAATATTAAAAATGTATAAAAGTTATTTTATTGCATTTTTTAGATTCAAGGCATTTTCAGGATTTTTGAAAACTATTTTTTAGATAAAATATACCTATAGTAAGCCTCCTCAAAAAAAATCATAAATTTCACTTTTCCCATAAATTTCAATTGCATAGAAATTCTATTTAAAAGTTTGATAATCTAAGTATTTTAGCTAAAAATGAGTTTTGTCAGAAAGCACTCAAACTGTCTAAACGTCGAAATATGCAATAAAATACCATTTTAGCACATCATTTGAATATTTATTAATTATTTACATATTTTAAAAAATCCCATTATTAAGTCTATAAAAATCAATATTTTTATAGAAATATTTCATATTTTCGAAAAATACATGAAACATTCAAAAACTCAGAAAATGTGCTAAAAAATCATGTTTTATTGCATATTTCGACGTTTTAGAGCGGTTTGAGTGCTTTTCTGGCAAACTCATTTTTTAAATAAAATTCTTAGATTATCACACTTTTAAATAGAATTTCTGCAGTTGGAAGTTGTGGGAAAATTAAGCAAATTTTTATGATTTTCTTTTAGGAAGCTTACTCATGGGTAGATTTTATCTAAAAAAATGGTTTTCAGAAAATCCTTTAAAATAACAAATCGTCAAGTACAATAAACTATAGCATTTTTCAATATTTATTAATTGTTACATGTTTTTAAAATCTATTAAAAATCTATAAAAATCAATATTTTTATAGAATATTTCATATTATTTCGAAAAACCACATGAAACATTAAAAAACTCAGAAAAGATAATGCTAAAATCGTATTTTATTATATTTCTGACGTTTTAAACTTGTTTAATTAGCTCTGGCTGCTTTCATTTTTACTAAAACTAGATTTTCAAACTTTTAAATAAATTTCTACACGAGTACAAGAAATTTATGGGAAAAGAGATAACAAAAAATTTTTATTTTCTTTTTAGGAAGCTTACTCATGGGTGGATTTTATCTAAAAAGAAATATAGTTTTCAGAAAATCCTTAATGCCTTAAAATCGTCAAAAATGCAATAAAATCGAGATTTTATAGCATTTGAATGTTGTAATTATTTACATATTTAAAATCCAATTAAAAATCTATAAAAATCAATATTTACACTCAGAATATTTCATATTATTTTCGAAATACATGAAACGATAAAAAGCTCCAGAAAAATATGCTAAAATCATGTTGTTGCATATTTTGTGACGTTTAGACAGTTTGAGTCTTTTCTGTAAAACTCATTTTAGCTAAAATGTAGATTATCACACTTTTAAAAGATTTCTACTGCAATTGAAACATGGGAAAATTAAGCAAAATTACTATGATTTTCTTTTAGGAAGCTTACTCATAGGTAGATTTTATCTAAAAAATGGTTTTCAGAAAATCTTTAAAATGCCTTAAATCATCAAAAAATGCAATAAAATCAAGTTTTATAGCATTTTCAATATTTATTAATTATTACACATATTTTTAAAAAATCCCATTAAATCTATAAATCAATATTTTTATAGAATATTTCATATTTTTCCCACGAAAAATACATGAAACAAATAAAAACTCAGAAAAATGTGCTAAAGTCATGATACAATACATATTTCGACGTTTTAGAGCGGTTTGAGTGCTTTTCTGGCAAAACTCATTTTAGCTAAAATTCTTAGATATCACGCACAAATAGAATTTCTACTGCAATGACAATTATGGGAAGAATAAACAGGTACAAGATTTTCTTTAGGAAGTTTACTCCAGGTATATTTATCTAAAGAAGAAATAGTGTTTTCAAAATCGTTGAATGCCTTAAATCGTCAAAAATACAATAAAATCAAGTTTTACTGCATTTTGAATATTTAGTAATTATTTACATATTTTTAAAAAAATCCCATTAAAAATCTATAAAAATCAATATTTACATAAGTATTTCATATTGGCCTCGAAAAATACATGAAACATTAAAAAGCTCAGAAAAATGTGCTAAAATCGTATTTTATTGCATGTTTCGACGTTTAAATGAGTTTGAGTGCTTTTTCTGGCAAAAACTCATTTATTAGCTAAATACCTAGATTTTTTCAAACTTTTTAAATAGGAGTTTCTACTGCAATTGAAATTTATGGGAAGGTTAGCAAAATTTTATGATTTTCACAGGAAGCTTACTCATAGGTGGATTTTATCTAAAAATATAGTTTTCAGAAAATCCATATAAGTCTGTAAATCGTCAAAAAATGCAATAAAATCAAATTTTATAACATTTTCAATATTTATTAATTATTTACATATTTTAAAAAATCCCATTAAAAATCTATAAAAATCCAATATTTACATAGAAGATATTTATTATTTTCAGAAAATACACGAGAACATTAAAGCTCAGAAAAATGTGCACAAAATCGTATTTTGTATATTTCAAGAGCGTTTAGAGCAGTTTAGTGCTTTTCTGGCAAACTCATTTTTAGCTAAAATACTTAGATTTTCAACTTTTAAATAAATTTCTACTGCAATTGAAATTTGTAGGAAAAGTTAGCAAAATTTTTTATTTTCTTTTAGGAAGCTTGCTCATAGGTGGATTTTATCTAAAAAATATAGTTTCAGAAAATCATGAAAATACCTTAAATCGTCAAAAAATGCAATAAAATCAAGTTTATAGCATTTTGAATATTTATTAATTATTTACATATTTTAAAATCCAATTAAAAATCTATAAAAATCAATATTTTTATAGAATATTTCATATTATTTTCAGAAAATACATGAAACATTAAAAAGCTCAGAAAATATGCTAAAATCGTATTTTATTGCATATTTCGACGTTTTAGGGCAGTTTGAGTGCTTTTCTGGTAAACTCATTTTAGCTAAAATACTTAGATTATCACATTTTTAAAAAGAATTTCTACTGCAATTGAAATTTATGGGAAAATTAAGCAAAATTTACATGATTTTCTTTTAGGAGGCTTACTCATAGGTAGATTTTATCTAAAAAAAATGGTTTTTCAGAAAATCCCTTTAAAATGCCTTAAATCGTAAAAAAAATGCAATAAAATAAATTTTTATAGCTTTTTTAATTTTTTTTAAAATTATTTACTTTTTTTAAAAAAAAACCCAATTAAAAATCTAAAAAAATCAATATTTTTATAGAATATTTCATTTTTTTTCAAAAAATACATGAAACTTAAAAAAAGCTAAAAAAATTGCTAAAATGTTTTTTTGCATATTTCGACGTTTTAGAGCGGTTTGAGTGCTTTTCTGGAAAAAACTCTTTTTTTAGCTAAAATTTTAGATTTCAATTTTTTAAATAAATTTCTACTGCTTTTAAAATTTTGGGGGAAAAATTTAAAAAAAAAAAATTTAAAAATTTTTTTTTGGGAAGTTTACTCGGGTTTAATTTTATCTAAAAAAATTTTTTTCAAAAACCCCCTTTAAAATCCTTAAATCGTAAAAAAATGCAATAAAACTTTTTAAATAGAAATTTTTAATATTTATTTTTTTTAATTTTTTAAAAAAAAAAAATCTATAAAAATCAATTTTTTTATAAATTTTTTATTTTTTTTCGAAAAATAATAAAATTTTTAAAAAAAGCTAAAAAAATTTCAAAAATCTTTTTTTTATTGCATATTTCGACTTTTTAGAGCGGTTTGAGTCTTTTCAAAAAACTCATTTTTACTAAAATCCCTAGATTTTAAA